>WYDI02005491.1:0-32830 GCA_009867235.2 Psittacus erithacus
CTGCTCTAGTGGAAGGTGTCCCTGCCCATGGCAGGGGTTGGAGCTGGAGGAGCTTTAAGGTCCCTTCCAACCCAAACTATTCTGTGGTTCTATGATTCTATGAAATGGGACACGGTGCTTGGACTTGCCTGGCCTGTGTACACAGAGGGATTTGTGCATCTCATATTCCCAGAAAAGATGTGGGTATCCTGTACACACAGCCCCTACCCATGGGGAAACTGAGGCAGCAGGTTGGAGCAAGGTGGGACAGGATCCTCCAGCCCCACATGTGCCATGCTATTGCCTCTGGCTTGACCTAATCCTCCCTTTCCCCTTCTCCATAGGCTTCCCAGGAAAGTGGGGCCAATCAAATGAGTTTCCAAACCTGGGGGTGATCCCCATCTGCACCCCATGGATGCAAACACCAAGCAAGCAAATGCTGCGAGCAATCTTGAGCTGAGCTAAAGCTGAGCTAAACAGGACACAAACTGGGGTCTGAGGCACCCAAAGGTGGGCAGTGAACACCCCAGCCCCGCTCGCACCCACCTACCTTTGCACGTCTTCCGGTCAGGCTGGAGCATGAAGCCCATGGGGCAGCTGCAGTGCACACCCGTCGCTGCGTCGTGACACTTGCTGTCACAGCCCCCGTTGTTCACAGCACAGGTCTCTGTGGGACAGAGGAGAGAGCAGCCAAGGTGAAGGACTGGTGTCGAAAAGGCTGGGGTGGGGGGGTCACACCACCCAGATGTCCCCATGCCACCCAAATGGCTCCACTGGCCAAAGAAGCAGCGAGTGCAAACCTCACTGCAGAGACACCAAAACTGCTCTTGGCTTTTCACAGCAGTAACAAGGTCACGGAGCCCCCACATTAACAACCACCCTGGTACAGAGAGCAAGGGAAAGGGGACTAAGCACTGGCAACCCTGCAGCATCTTCTGCCTCCGCAGACAACCCAGAGCTTGTTGCCTTCCCATTGCTGGGTGCTGCTCCCTGGTGAGTTTAGGGGTGAAATAAGGGTGCCTGTGAGTCCCCCAAGCGCTAAGGCAGGAAAAAGCATCCAAATTTCTTTGCAGCCCTTCTGCCTTCCAACAACCTGCTCTTATATACTGGGTATCTGCACTTAAGGCAGAGAAAGGAGTGAGGACAGCCCTGTCCCCTCCTTAGAGGATGCTTTATGAATGCAGGCAGGGAGCAGAGTGGCTCCTGGCCACCCAGGCAGAATGGGGTTGGCAGATCTTGATGTGGAACAGCAAACAGGACACTGGGAAAAGCAGAGGTGGTTCAACAGAAGCTTTTCACTCCTGAAATGCATCGGCTTTCCAGCTGATGGAGGGAAAAGCATCTCCATGGGATGAATCCCACCATGCTCAGCCTCCACGCTGGAATCCGGGCTGCATGTCCCACCAAAACAGTGTCTGGTGGAGTCTGGCTTGCATGTCCAAGTGACAAAGTCCCAGCACTGGCTGTGCTAAACACAGCCGGAGCCGGGTCTCACCGGGGTGCCCAGACTGCAGCTCCCTGGGGGTGCGGATGCACAGCCCGAGTCCCGGTGGCATGGAGGAGGGAAAAGCAGGTTCCAGCCCCACTTGCTGCCACCACTGCCACTGAGCCACAAAGCCACGGGTGAGCCTGGACTGTCACCCGCCGCTCGGGCACGCCAGCCTGACCAGTGTCCCAGGCTAATTTGGGAGACGCTTCGTGTAATTGGAACACACACACACAGGGGCAGCATCAGTGGAAAAAAATCCAATTTAGAAGGAAAAAAAGAGCACTAATTATTGCAGTATTATCAAAGTCAGCTGTGGCTGGTAGGACTAGAAGGGACACTAATTTAAATGAAGCATTTTCAGCTTGACAGCTTCCCTGTGAGATCAATCCTCAATTTTGGTCCTAACCACCAGAACAATGGTTTGAAGTGCATGAAGTTGTTCACAAAGGATAATAAAATATTCCTTTCAGAAGGCTGGTTGCTCGGATAAATGAGGCATTTGGGCTTCAAGGAACCCAAGATGAAAATGCCTTGAAGAAATTCCTTGGAAAGAGCAAAACCCAGGTTCTCCCGCTTTTTGCAAGCGCCACATGGGGTAGGAATGACTGAACCATCCAACCATTTGCCGCAGGGCAAGGGAGCTGGGATCACTCTGTGCTCGTCTTGCCACTGCTATTTTTATGATGTCCCATAATAAGAGAACAAAAGGGACCATTTTATTAAGTTAATAGCCAGCACAATTACAAAACCTAATGGCAACGAAGGGATTTCTGCAGATATCCCTCAGCCAGGTCCTCTCCCTGCAAGCAGCCGGGCCCTGTCGGGAACGCTGGTTCCCCTGTGGCACCGGGGCAAAGAGCACAGTGAGGGCAACACCAGGCCGAAGGGAAGGGAAACCTTCTGGAAGCCTGAAGAATTGTTCAATACCAGCCTTTGTTCCGGCAGCTGAGGCAGAAGCAGCCCAGGGAGGGTTGATTTAAGAGGGTCACTGCTGAGATGAGGGGATGAGCTCAGCACTGGTGCTGCTTTTGGTGGGATCAAGGAGCCAGAGAAGTGGCTGCACCAGGGAGGATGGGGCTCTCTATGGAGCACGGTGCCTGCTTCACCATGCTCACTGCCTCCTCCAGTGCTGCAGCACCCATCTCCCCTCCCAGCCCCTTTGGGAGTTCCAGCTGAGCTGTAAAGCAAACCCAACCCATCATCCCGTGCAGGATGCAGCCACTGCCCAGGGTACATATGGGGTGGGAGCTGGGCCAGTACGGCTGGAGCACCACTGCAAACCCCTTTGCAAAGCGGGGGACCTTGTCCTGGGCTTACAAAGAGCTTGGAGGGGGCTTCTGGGGTACCTGTGAGTAGGGGAGGTCATGGGCAGACGGGGCCAGGCACTCGGGGCCCCGGGAGAGCCGCATTGTTTGGCAGTGCCGGGGGCTGCTCCAGCCTGGTGTGACTCACCCAACCACACAGGGCTTTGGCGAGGGCCTCCACTGCTCGGGGAGGAGAAGACAAAGCAGCTCGCACACAGACACACTCTTTCCCACCCTCCTCCATCCCAGCTCCGCTCTCAGTTCCCAACCACCATGCCACAGAAATCCTCGCCCTGCTCAGCACCCTTTGCTGATGAAGGTGCATCCTTCGCTCCAGCTTCCCTGCACCTGCCGGGAAGCAGCACTCACAGCGGGATTGCGATCCCAGCAGTCTAAGGAGATAACTGTGCTGTAATCAGAGGAATTGCAGCCAGGTTGGCTGGAGTACGGTGATGGCGCAGAGCTGGGGGTCCCCCCTTCTCCCATCCCTGTGGGAAAGGCTCTGCAGAGCCCCCTGAAAAGCCACCACTGGTGAGCCATGCACCCACAGCTCCCCCTGGACACGCCAGGAGTTTCCATGCCCCACTACGTCCATGAGCAAGATTCCCCACCACAGACAAGTCCCTGCCCCGTCAGACTGCGTCAGTTTCCTTGCTGGTGGAGCGGAGGCATCACCTTACCTGCATGAAGAGCTTAGAGACCCAAGAGGGGCCACACAGAATAATCTGGGGAAGCAGCCGAGGTGCTCAGCCCCATAAAGGGCCATTGCAGCTCTGCTGGGCCAAACCCTGGGACACACGGAGGGTGTCCATTTATGAGCGGGTGGGCTCCGGGAAGGGGTAACTTTGGGGACACACAGTGCAGCAGTGAGCATGAGTATCGCCCTCCCAATCCCACTGCCACCAGCAGCCCACCACTAGCTCCTCTGGGAACTGTTCGGCGTCCTGGGAAGGGATAACCATTGCCACAGCCACTGGAAAGTGGACTATCACCCCCTGCACCAGGCTGGATTGCCCAAAGCAACGTGAGAGCCCCCGCCTCATGCAAGTGCAGCCAGGGGAGGGTTTCTTTCTGTGTCCCAAAAGCCAAGTCCTCCTGCAGCCCGAGGCCAGGCTTGCTCTGTGGGGTTACAAAGCAGCAGCGGGTTAGTGAGGCATGCGGTTAGCGTGACAGCTCAGCCCCCCGAGCCCGGTTACGATCTCCAATTGAGAGACCATCTACTGTTAGACCCCTTCAGAGAGATAGAGAACAAAAATATTTACCATTAGAAAACGTCTCAAGGATAACGTGTTGCTGGAAGTGTCTCTCCCCTGTTTATAAAAAAGTGATTTAGAAACAGTGCCCAGCAAGGAGCTCGGTTGGTGTCACACAGCAATGGGCTCCACTCCACCGCCTTTCCAGCCTGGTGGAAATCCTCCCTTCGCGTTTTTGCTCCCCCCACCTCCCAAAAGAGCCCAAACCAGAAGTTTGGGTCTGGCACTATCGACTCCTCCATCACCCTGTCGGAAGCACCCTCCCATGTTCCACAGCCTCTCCAAACCCCCTTTGGTTTTATGCTCTCCGTGCGAGAAGGAGGAAGCGCGTTGCAAGGAGCGTTAGTGCAGCCCGTTAGTCTGGGGAGCCGGGTCCTCACTGGAGTAACACCACCACGTGCTGGGGCTGAATGCAATCCCTGATTGGAGCTCTATGGACACTGCATGGCCTTGGGCTTTCTGAAGGTGACCGTGTCCCACCAGCGGCACTTGCACAACTTGGATCTAGCAGCTAAGCCAGTGCTGAGCCCAGATTTTGGGTGCACTTGGGCTGCTCAGCACCACCCATGCACTCTGGTGCAGGGAGCCCCAGCAGGGCATGGCACAGCCCCAGGGTGCTGTGTACCCAAAGGGTCACAGGGGAGCCTGGTGGGGAGTGAAAAGGGCCAAGATGGGACTGTGAGCAGCCTGGGCAAAGCCACAGACCCCAAAATTGGTGCTAAAAACACCCAGAGATCACTTCTGGGGCTTGCCTCAAAACCTTAGCATGAGCTTTGCCCTGCAAAGGAAACTGCCTGGCATCAGCTACCTCCCAGAGAGGCAAAACCTGACGTTTGGGTCTGGTGCTATCAACTCCTCCATCACCCTGTCTGAAGCACCCCACGTTCCACAGCCTGTCCAAACCCCCTCCGGTTTTGGGGGAGACTCCCATGCCTGGGAGATGTCCCTCCTTCATCCCAGACATTGCGGGGAGGGGACAGAACCCCGTGGCACGGCTCTGCTGAAGCTGGAGAGCCCCTGGCTGAGCATGGGGTGCTCAGGGCACCCAGAGCCCATCACCCGAGTGGAGGTGAGCACATTTCTGCTGCAGGAGAAACAACGCCGTGTCTGTGCGAGGAGGACAGTGGAAGAGGAAAAGGGGAAACGCAGCCCCCATGTGCCTGTGCTGTGTAGGGGCCTCAGGCTAAGGGCAAGGATTCAGCAGCCGGGACACAGGGACCGCATCTCCATAGGGAGTTTGATGTGTGCGGAGTGTGCATGGAATGCCCATGGCAAACCACCTCGTGTCCCTGAGCCCTGCTTTCCCCTTCCCAGAGCCTTCCTATGCCTCAGCCCCTTCCCTCCCGTGTCCCAGACATTGACCTGCAGCAGGGTTCGGCTGCACAAAGCCAGAGCATCGGCGGAGCTGGTGCAAACTGCCCAGGCACGGGTCAGGAAATCAACCATAAAACTTGAGCTGGGTTTAGTTTCCTTCTCCATCTACTCATGTTTCCTCCATATCCACCTCCTCCTGCTCCTCCGGTGCTTGCCACGAGCAGGGGACAGCATCAGTCCCATTAAACCCCAAATATCACTGGCAGGGAGCTACAGTGGTGACCTGGCTTGCAAATCTCCCCAGAAAGCCAAAATCTGCATCGACAACAGCAGCCTGGTTTGCATCTACCCGCGGGCGCTGCACCCTGGGCTGCCGAAGGGCGATTCTATGTCCTTGCTTTCTAGCTCCTTTTTGAAAAGGAGCTGCTTTTTGAGTGTAAATATCAATGTTTCAGGTCATCGGCCTCCCCTCCCGGCTCCCCCTCCCCCTCGAGACATGTTGGGAGCCACGAGGGCTGGCCCCGCGCTGCTCAGAGGCATGTTCTTCATTATCTGCATTTTTAAAGGCAGCAATAAAAAGCGGAGAAATGAAAAACACCGGCCGTGGCCTAATGAAACTGTCACTCAAAGGGGCTGAGCGTGCTTCCTGCCGCGTGGTGTGATCTGAAGGGAACCTGGACCAGGGGCCTGTCCCGGCAGCCCATCAAACGCACCGCGTACAATTTCAAAGCCCATGGCCCGGGGAGCGAGTTTGTGTTTCCCCTCACTGGAAACTTTATTCCCCTTGAAATGATGAAATATTTCAGAGGAAATGGGGCAGGGGCAGCGGAGGGAGCACTGGGGGGAGGGCTGTTTGCTGAGCCCCGGCCATAAAACAAGAAAGGGTGGTTATAAATATCCGAGCAGGTACCTCGGCTGTAAATCTGCCCCCGTGGGGCAGCCGCCGGCTCCCAGCGGCCGCAGCACAATCCCGCAGTGTTCCTGTGCTGGGGCTGGGGGGCTGGGATTCCCCCGGGAATGCCGGAGCCAGGCAGGCTCCTTCCTGCTGCAGAGCCGAAAGGGATGGGAAAGATCTGATGGTGGGTTTGGGGCTGGTGCTGCTCCTAAAATCCTTCGTTGTGGTGTTTGAGTTCCTCCAGGAATACAGGTGAGGGGACAGCTCATGGGGATGCACTGGCCCTGGTGGGAGATGCCTCTCCAGCAGATACAGTGCATGGTTTGGGGACAAAGAGAGAGATTTTGGTCAAGGCCATGAGGATGAATGATTCTGGAAACCCCCAAATCCCACCATCGTGTCCATGGTACTTGGGATCCAAGTGCTGAGACTCTCTGGCAAAAACACCCCTCTTGAGCATCTCCCAAACCATGAGCTGCTTTGGGGAGCTGCTCTCCCACCCACTGCACTCACCAGGTCAGGAGCAGCCTTTCAGTGCCAAACCTTCCCGAGTCCTCACATCAACACAGACACCACACACAGAGGGGACCTCCAGCCAGGAGGAGCACACCAGCTGATGTAACCCAAAGTCCCCTTTGAAGGAGCGCTCCCCACCCCAGGCACCACAATAACCAGTGGGGTTATTGTCAGTCCTCAGTCACTCCTCCTATTGTCAGTCCTCCCAGTCCTTAGCGGCTGGGACGGGATGTGGTGGCCACGGAAGCGAACACGAGGATGGCGGAGACAAGGGGCTGCTCCTGCCAGCTGCCAGGAGGGACTGGGATTAATCCTGGCAGCAGGCTGGGTGACAGCGGTGACGTTAAGGTCACAGGCAGCTGAGCTGACAGGCAGGAGGGCTTTGATGCAGCCACTGAGTGGTGGGGAGCAGCCAGGGGCTCGGGGGGCTCCTCGGCTGCTCACCCCAAGGATGGAGCTGTCCTTGGGAAGCTGTTCAGGCACAGCAGGGCCACAGGGAGCCAAAACCTCTCTCTTGCTTTCAATTCCTTTTTCGTTTTTATTTTGCAATGAGAACTCAACTGTCTGGAGCAATTTGTGGACTTAATCACTCTCCAAATGCAATGCTCTTTTAAATCAAATCAGCTGCTCGGCAGCACGAGCATATGAAACCAGTAAAACTTCGATCTCTGTTTGATGTTCTACAATTTGAAAACACACGGAGGAAAAGGACAATTCTGGGGGTGGTTCACTTGTCAGGTTGTCAGGGTTTTGGGTTTTTTTTGGCTAGACAATTGTCCCTGAGCCCAGGCTCCATGGTGCCAACTAAGAACAGATCACAGGAACTAAATCCATCCCCTCTGTCCCTCCTCAAATGCTGCCAGTGACAGCAACAGTAACAGCTTCTAGCATGGGGACATTCTCAGCCCTCTCCCTCCAGCAGCATGGAGAGAGGCAGGGACCCTGCTCGCACCCCAGCACAACAAACCAAACCCCAGCCACCCGCTCAAGCATCCCTGCAGCCACTTTTGCCCTTTGCGGCTGAGCAGCAGCGCATTCCCGTGGGTACCAACCCCATCCCTCACATCACCGAGGTTCTCCAATCTCAGCAACAGGAAACGCTGTGTCCCCCAAGCCCCTTCATTAGGCCCAGAGCAAATTGCCCAGGGAGGAAGAGGAGCCACCTCACACCTCAACCCACATCCCAGACCACGGCTCGCACCTACCTATGCACGTCACCCCGTCAGAGTGCAGCAAAAACTTGACGTGGCAGCCACACTTGGGCCCCTGGTCGGTGTCATCGCATGTGTGCTGGCAGCCCCCATTCCCATAGTTGCAGGTCACTGCAGGAGGCAAAGAATCAGCTGTCAGCAGGGTCCTCAGCCCCTTTCTTCCCCACCCAGCATCCCCAAGTAGCATAAAGCCAGCTTGGAGAAACCTCATCCATATCCTCCTGGATAATTTCTAAAGCCCTTTGACTTTCCCTGCGGGACCTTGGTAGATGCGAACTGTGATGCGGTTTATAGCATCTTAGAATGGTTATGGCTGGAAAGGACATTAAGATCATTCAATTCCATGCCCCTGCCACGGGCAGGGACACCTTCCACTAGAGCAGCTTGCTCCAAGCCCCTGTGTCCAACCTGGCCTTGAGCAGTGCCAGGGATGGGGCAGCCACAGCTTCTCAGAGGTGCCAGCGCCTCAGCACCCTCACAGTAAGAACTTGTGCCTTAGATCTAAGTTTCTCATGTCTTCTCTTTGCTTATTGCCTAAATGCCACCGGTGGAGCCTGAGCAAAGGGGACCTGTGGGCTGGCTGCCCCTGACCCTAAAATCTGATGTTACAAGGGAAGGGTGAGACTTTCCTGAGCTCTGGAATGACTCAGGTGCTCCTGGGAATCCCTCTCAGCCCTTCCCAAGAGGCAAGACATACTGCTCATTTACCACGGAGGGAAAACAGGCTCATAGGATTAAAACTCCATCTCATTTTACACATTTGCTGCATACAACAAAGGGAGAAACAAAAATAACTGCATAAACATATTCATCTCTATTTAATAACCTGGCAATGCCAGTGAGATGCTGGCAGGAGATGAGATGGGTTGAGAACACCATGACCCCCAGGGAAAGAATTCCTGTACTCATCCTGTGCCAATCGCATTCTCCCTGTTCATCTCCTCTTTGAAAAGTGAGACACTGGGGCAGGGACAGAGGATGCTACACCTCTGGGACCCCTTTAAGTGCCATTTGAGCCTGGTCAGGGTAACAGCACAATGTCTCATGGCAGAGGGGGATGCCAAGAGCATCCTCTGTAAGAGGAACAGAGGCAGAGCTGGCATGCTGGAGGAAAATGAAGCCCAGAGAGCTTCAGACTCAATAAATCAATTACTACCAGGGGGGCCAGGGGTTTGCAGCAAGGCCAGGAGGTGTCTGTATCATGGAGACAAGGTTCGGGGTTCCCAGGACACTGCATCCCCAACCCTGGAGTGCTCCTTACGTTTGCAGTCACGCTGGTTCTTGGTGAGCTCGAAGCCGGGGCGGCACTCGCAGGCGATGCCCCCTTTGGGGGTCTCCCGGCAGATGTGGGCGCAGCCGTGGTTCTTGTTCATGCAGTTCATTCCTTCTAAAAGAGAGAAGGAAGCAAAGAAAAGCTCCAGAAGCTTGCTGGTACTGGTCTGTGGTGGCAGAGCGATGTCTGGGGTGGGATGGGGAGGGGGAGATGGAGGAAAACCTTGCAATAAGAACCTTAATGGGTTCTTGCTTTTAAGAAGGTGTCTCAAAGGGCAGCACCTCCTGGCATGGATCTGCTTGGGAAAGTGGACAAAGCCACCCTGGAGCTTTCAACCTTTGATTCCCTCCCACCGCCTCAGGCAAAACCCTGTTCCCACATCTCCTTGTAGGAGGATGCTGAGATGCACCAAGCATGCACTGGAATGGCTGAAAACTAGAGGCTGGAGTCTGCATGTGTCCCAGGTTGCTCCTCATGACCTGCCCCACAGATCCCACCTAGCTCCAGGACAGGATGATCATCTCTAAGTGTAGCGGCAGGGAGCCCTCTGTTATTAGAGCCTCCTGCCTCCAACCACACCAGCCCTCCCTTCCCTGGCCTCCATGCTGGGGCTGGGAACCCCCACCCTGTGGGGAGCCCCAGTCCATCCTCCTGGCACCCTCCAGGGTACCCTGGGGCTAAGAATGCTGCTTCGAGTCCCTTGGCTCCACCCAGCCTTGCCCCAGGGACCTATGAGATGCCCCAGGGATGCCAGAGACAGCCAAGTGCTCTCAGCCTCTCCTCCAGCCTTTTTCTTTCTTTCTTTTTTACTGCTGTTCTTCACTATGCAGCAGCATCTCCATCACGTCCCCGGATCACAGCGGACACGAGGACCTCCGAGGCTGACCCTGCACTGCCGCACCATTTCCCCCCTGGAGCTTCCAGAGAAGCCACGTCCCAATAGCAGCCTGCAGAGCTTCCTCAGCACATCCCAGCAGAGACACAGGCTCTGGAGTCTGTGTGCCCTGGCTCCCCTCCAGGCCAGGGTGGCCGCACGCTGTTTTCTTACAACTCCTCAGGCAATCCCACTCGCACCCAGCGTCCTCCTGCACCGCAGGACACAGCTATTCCTCAGTGCCTAAAGCCGCTGCCTGGGAAGGGATGCACCCCTTTAAGCATTCCTTTCCCTGCAGCACCATCATCTGCTCGTGCACCAGCACAAGGACCCTGCTTGCCCCTTTTGCTTTTGGTGGCTCCACTGCTGTTGTTGGGCTGAACACAACAGGGTTTAAATGCACCAATACCCAATGAGTCCCAATCCTTGGCCTCTCCTTACTGGGAGGGACCAGCTGGTGCAAGGGAGAGGGTGGTGGTGCTGCAGGAGTGGTGTTCTGGGATCTATCAGACAGGTCTCTTACCCAGCAGTGTTTCATCCCCTGTGCTTCAGTGGGGAGAGGAAAGCAAGAGGAGAATCAGAAAAGGAGAAAGAGCAGAGGGAAAGGAGAAAGCCTCCTGCCAGGGTAGAGAAGAGAAACAAGGAGCTGGCAAGGACCCCAGAAGGAAGGAAGCAGCCGTAACATTGAGGTTTAGCTCTCTAATACTGAATGCTTCTGCCTTGGCAGTGCCCAAAAGCCAAGAGTAAAGTCAGAACAGGCTTTAATATCAGGCCCCAAACTGTCCTCAGCTTTCTGCTTTTTCCAGGCTCACATCCCAGGGACCAGCTGCAACCCTCTCACCCCTCATGATGTGGTGCAGAAGCAACACAGACCTCTCCAGGACAACAACATTCTGCAGCTCAAAAACCAGCACCTGCATCCCTGTCCCCAGCAAGGGCCACCCACTGCGTCATGGGGAGGAAGGAGCGGCCAGCTCGTCCCTCCGGGACACACAGGGGATAGGGATGCAGGAGATGCCACCATGGTTGAGCTGTCCCAGGCTGGGCAAGATTCCCAGGGGAGCTGGAATGCCTGACACAGCTGGGAAGGGGGAAGGAGGAAAGCAAAACTCAGCTGGCTTTGCCAAGCAGCAGAGATAAAAATCAGTGGAGACGCAAAAATCTCTTATTTTCTCCTATTTCAGCTACGAGATTGCTCAATATGGCAGCAATTTAGAACTGATATCAAGACGAAGGGCTTGGTGCTGCACAAGACCTGGCAGGAGAAGAGGAGTCTCACAAGGGAGTGTGAGGATCTCCAGGTACCTTTTATTTAACAAAACACTCTAGATACAGGATCAGCTTCCTCTCTCTGGTATTACTGAGCTTGACTAAGGGGCTGAGAGGGTTTTCTTAGAGATGTCTATGAGCCCCACAGCAACGTGCTCATTATAAATTTGCTTTCAAATTTGCAACGTCAAGAAGGGTCATGAACCAGCACCCAAACCCATACCCAGGCAGTGCAGGGGTGGCCAGAGGTGACAGATCTGTCCATTAACGAAGGGGCTGGAGGGAAACGCCATGCACTAACCTTCGGGGCGCTGGATGCAGGTGTGCTGGTTGTCACTGAGGAAGAAGCCCTCTCGGCAGAAGCACTCGTAGCTGCCCATCATGTTGACACAGGTCTGCTGGCAGCCACCGTTGCCCTCTGAGCACTCATCCAGGTCTGCAAAGGGGAGGTGGCAGGAGGTGAGCATGGATACATGGCACACAGAGGGGATGGGGAGCTGGGTGTGACAGATTTGCTGGGTAACACATTATTTCTGCTTTACATCCATGAATCCCCAGCTAGAAGAAAGGGAGATGCTTTAGGGCTTCAGGAGATGAAGGCAAAGCACCCCATGGGACAGGCTGCAGAGCCCATGCAGCTTCCTCAGCTAACAGGCAAAAAAGGTCCAGCCTTGTCTGAGAAAAGGGAACCCAAAACCACGGAGAAAGGGATTTTTCTTTTCCCATGACCCTCAAAGCAGCCAGGGTGCTCGGATGGGATACTGATGGCAGCCACCCCCCACTCCTAGCCCTGCCGAGCCTGTTGCTGGCTGGGGATGCCTGCACTTCATTAGGGAGTGCTGGGAAACCTTAGCCCAGAGCCGATATAATTATTTGTAAGGAGACTCAAACCCCCAGCAGCTCTGCTGCCCTCATGCCTGTTTCAGTTTAACGAGCCAAGGTTGAAAGGGGCTTGAGTTGTGCACCCGTGGCAGTGGCAATGCCCTTGCGCCAGGTTGCTCCTGCTCCATCCCTGTAAATCCCTTGTTTCATAGAATGATTAGGGCTGGAAAGAACCTTAAGATCATCTAGTTCCAACCCCAAATGAACAGCAATTGCCTTTGCTATCTCGAAATGGTTTCTAGGGACAGTGGTCCAAGCTGAAGTCACCAGCACCCGAAGATCCCAGAACAACCAGGACTTGGCCAATCAGACCCCTGCCCCTTCCACCCACAGTCCCAGCATTGGGTGATGGTGTCAGGATGGGGAGTGGGAGGTCCCATGCCAAAGAAAACCTCCCATGAACTTTAGTGCAGCACAGCCAGGAAAAGCTGAGTCCTGCCAGCACTGGTGGCTGGAAATGCTCAGTGATGGACCATGCTGAGGGGGATCCCAGCCCTGGCCCCCCAGCACTGCCCTCCTCTCTGTGTGGCACAGCATGCACTAAAACCCCTTGCTTTGGAGCAAAGAGCTGGATGGATGGATGGATGGACAGATGGACGGACGGATGGATGGACGGATGGATGGACGGATGGATGGACAGACGGATGGACGGACGGATGAATGGTTGTCCAACCAGTGTGAGTGCCTTGCACTGTGCCCCCTGCCCCAGACAAGTCCAGGGAGATGCTGCAACCCTGGGGGATGGTCAGAAATCCAAGCAGGGCTACAGCTGGAAACTGCCACGGGAGCAAAGCTCAGGAGCACCCCACAAAGCCACTACCTTGGAGAGGAGGTGTTGAACACTTTATCTCACACCCGGGTGCCTGCAGGGCAGGCTAGGGCTGACAGCCAGGCTGCAGCCAGACACAAAAAGGATGTCCTCCGTGATGGCAGGAGGCCTGCAGTTTCCTCTGGGGTTCATTCCAGCCAAGCTATGTGCCGCAGACGCCAATAACCCTCCTCAAATCCCCCCACTTATAACGAGGGCTTAAAGTCTTGCGACTTCTCCTTCAAGCTCTGCACAAACATGAGGAGGCAGCCGCTCAAACCCGACAGCTGGAACAAGACTCCGCCGCTCTAATACCTGTTTTATTAAACGCGACAGAGATGGGCAGAAGCCAGCAGGGCTTGTGTCAGGACGGGGGCTCCAGTTCCTGTTCTGGTTAAAAAGGTTGCCTGGGGAGGGTGATGGTGGAGCCTACAGGCATGCCCTGACCCTCTCTGACCCACCTCCAGCTCAGCCACTGCTCTCAGCACCAGCAAAGCCTGGGCATGACCCTCTGCTGTGCTCTGCTTCTCTTCTTTTTGGCTAAGTAGAGATGCTTCAGGAGGATGGAGAAACCCACTGGGGTTCATGCCTGATGCCCTCCAAGAGTGGCTGCTGAGCAAACCAAGCTTGACATGGAGGGTGTCAACATCCTCACCTGTAAAATGGGCTCAAGGGGATAAACCAGCCCCATTCCTATGGCAAAGCAACACAGAAATGCTGGGATAAACCTGCCCATCCCTACACGAAAGCAACACAGCCGAGATGCTGGGATGAGCTGAGGAAAGGCTCAACGGGGGGAGCTGGGGTTGCCCCTCAGGTCCTCCCTTGCCCCAGCTGCTCCCCAGCCACCTCCATCCCCTCCCACCCAACTCTGTAAACACATGACGCGCATGGCTCGCCAAGCCCCGCTTTCCTTTCTTCTCCTTGGGCTCATCCTCCCCAGGGAGAGGAAGGCAGAGCCGCCTCCTCCCAGCTGTGTAAATCTCCCCCCCTCCCCGAGGAGGCTGCAAAGATCCTGGTGATGGTGGTTAATGCAAAGCGTATGTGTCCATAATCCCTTCCCCTCCTCCTCCTCCCAGCAATGAGCTCATTAATGACCCCTCTGCAGACACTCATTAGGAACTAGCATGAGCTCCAGGTAGAGGGTGGGTGGGTGGATTTGTGCTCCAGCAATTCCACCCGTGGGTGCTGGGGGAGGAAGCGGGTGCCGGGCTGTGGGAAGCCTGGCCAGCCCTAGGGCTCTGCCAGCAGCTTTGGCTTCGCCGTGGCCGGATGGAGTTTGGGGCAGTGGGAAGTGGTGGGGAGGATGCACGGCTGCTCCGTAGGCAGATGCCGGGTTTGTCTTGGCCCAGGGATTATTTACCCAGTCTCTTCGCTGGTTCCCATCCCCACCGGCTTTGCTATTAACTCATCTATTTTGGCAGGTGCAGGGCTGACCTCAGGCACAAGTGGCAGGGCCTGGGTGAGCCACACAGGCTGGTCCTGCCCTGGGCAGCACAGGAGAACTACCGGCACGGCCACTCACTGCAGCAGGATGCAGCTGTGGGGAGGCTGTGGCTCACACACAGCATCCCCAAACCCAACCTTCCCAGTCTTGCCTTACCCCAGACTCCCTCAGTCTATGGATGAACTCATGGAGCAAGTTTTTCTCCCAGCATGGAGCATCATCCCTCATCACCCCTGTGCAATGGGGAGCAATCCTGTCCCCAGCTAGCCATCATGGCACAGGACATGTCCGCTGCTGGCACCCTGCAAGTGCCACTATGGTCCTCTGGCTCTGAAACTGGTCTGGGGGGCTTAGAGCTGAGAAGGTGCACAGCAAAGCAAGCCAGCAGGCTGGTCCCAAGGTACCAGAGCTGCCAAGTGGCTGTGACATGCCAGCATCCCACCAGCATGCTGAGGACTCACCTAAGCAGTTGTGTCCGTCATGTGCCAGGCGGAAGCCGTCGTAGCAGGTACAGCGGTAGTTCCCAGGGATGTTCACGCACTCGTGGACACAGCCTGCATTATCCTCCCGCTCACACTCATCAACGTCTGGGGAGAGAGGAGGCAGGAGAGCTGCAGGGCTGCCCAAGGGGATGGACAACCCTCTGCAAGGGTGCTGAGCCCCATTTCCAGTATGTTTGCACCCAGTTGATGTTGCATCCTGAGGTCTCTGCTTATTTGAGCAGGTCCCCAGCTCTGTTATCACCTACAGCATCCCTCCACACCCTGCAAAACCATCCCTGCACCCTGGACTCCCAGCTAACCTTAAAGCCTTGGCACAGCACAGTGCACTGGGAATCCCATGGGATTTCCCACACTGGTGGGCAGAGCAGCACGTCTCCATGGTGAAGCTGCGCCTGTTATTTGTACCCAGTCCTGATCCTGGACCTGCTCTGAGCAGAGCTAGGAATTCTTCCCCTGCACCATTCCTGCTTTCCTGCTGCTGCTCCTCCACGGAGCCTGTTTTCATTCTGTGTCCAACTTGGCTGCATACATCTACATCCATATCTGTATCATCTATAGCTCTACATATTATTATTTATATTATATTATTTTAGCTGCTAGGCCAGTTCTGCAGCCTCTGGGTTGGAAACCCTGCAGCAAAAAGCACACAGCTTTGTATAAAACAAGCCTCAGGTGACCTCCCAGGGATTGGGCAGCCCCAGTCTTATAAATGCTGGGACAGCAAGGAAGGTGCATGGTGGCTGCCACTGCCACCAGCAAGGATAGTCATACTCCTCTCCATCCCCATGCACTGTGGTGTCGATAGGCCAGGAGTTTACAGCAGAAAAGGGGACTAAAACTTTGCAGTGGGCTGGGGTGAACCAGCTTTCTGCAAGGGCAGGGATGCTGCTGACGAGCCACCGCCAGCTCTGACCTGGCGGGGCTGTCACTTGGTGGGCAAGTGGCACTGTTGGTGGTGATGTGCCCCTACCTTTGCAGTGCTTCCCGTCGCCGGTGTAGCCAGATTTGCAGATGCACTTGTAGGACTTCGGGGTGTTCTGGCAGATGGCATCGATGTGGCAGTTGTCAGTGCCCTCCACGCACTCATCGACATCTGCAAGGGGAGAGGCAGGGGAGTGATGGGGAGAGCTGAGGGGGCTCTACCCCATTGCCCCACTGGAGCCATTGCTTGAGGTGATGAAACCAAGCAGCACTCCAGCTCCTCAACCAGCCCAAGATCCAGAAAGGCTCGAAGGAGCAGTGCAGTACACCCAGCCCTGACACAACAGGTGATGGGCTCACTGTGGGACATGGTGCATGCATCACTAGGTTCGCTCATAAGCCTATGTTCCCACTCTCATACAAACCACCCTTGAATTTCCCGGCCCTCTCGCATGTTTGATAGTAGGAAACACTGCTCAGGAGCCCAGAATCCAGGCTGGAACCAGCCCAGGGAGAGGTGAAAGTCTCTGTCTCCAATTAGCCATTTCCTGAGCTGACCAGTCACCCAAATAATCATCATCACTTTCTATTCTTAGGAGCAGAAGAATGTGCAGGAATTAGCAGGAACCACACTAAATAAACCTGGCAGCCAGGAGTGGGAAGCAGGAGGGAGACCTGTGAAAAACATCAAAGCTTCCTTGGGGGCACAGCCAAAATCTGCATCTTCCCCATTCCCTTTTTGCCCCTCAACCCACATATCCGGGATGCAGCACCCTGGTACCCAGAGCATGACATCTGGAGCACTGTGCACCAGCGATGGCCTCAAGTGGTGATGCCCAAGGGTTTGCCATGGTGGGAGGCTGTGGGAGCGGAGGTTCTGATGGTATCTGGGAAACAGAGGAGCCTTGAGCACGTGGAGCAGAGGTTTATGATCCAGAAGCTGCTCACCTGGCTGCTCTCTGCCTTCCCTCACAGGCAGTAAGGGAGGTGTGGTGCTCAGGAGCGGGCACATCCCCTCTCTGGCTGCCAATGCTTGCCAAGGTGTAAGGCAGCTGAGTGCCCCTGGCAGGGGAGGTGGGTGCTGAGCATCACCCACAGCCCTTCAGGCGCAGGTGGGGCTCCCCGAGCACCCTGAGCTCCATGCTCTGACTCCACCAGCACATGGGAGCGTCAGTTCTGCTCCTGGGGATATTCACCTCCACCACCTCCCACTGGGATGGGGAGGATCTCAGCAGGGAAGGGGGATCTGAGGCGCCCTCCAGCTTCCCTGTACCCCAGAGAGGGAAACCCGAGGCTGAGAAGCTCTCAGCTGCCTTTAGAAAGCTGCTCCAAGAACAGAAGCACTCCAGGAGCAAGCCAGAGACACGACACATCCCTGCAAGCCGCGGGTGGGCAGGCAGCCCTGCCAGGATGGGGGCCATGGCCACGGGAGCGTTGTCCCGAGCCTTATCCCAGCCATGCTGGAGGCTTTTTGCCGGGAGCTGTGAGCCAGGCGGCCGGGGCAGGAGAGCTTTGCCTCTGCACCGGGGAGGCGGCACGTGCCTGCGCATTGTATAAATATTTACAGCCCACATTCATATTTGTTATTTGACATTAGCCATGGCCCGCGGCCACCACGGCCTCCCCGGGGCCATTAATCACTGCCTGCAGCTTGACCCGCTGCGGTGGGAACGATGGAGGGCTTGCACAGGGGACCAGCACCCTGCTCCCAGCACCCGCTGTGCTGTGACCACCCCAGCACCCAACAGCATCCCTGGGGAGAGAGGCTCACAGCCCTGCACAGGGGTCCTGTGGGTCTTGAGAGGGGCTGTTCTCCTTTTGGGGTGCTAAGCACGGTGCAGGTTTGGCTCCTTCCCAGCCAAACTTCACATTTGCATGCAAACCCCATGGCACGGCTGCCCCCCCGCACTCCTGACCCACCTGCAAAGGTCCCATCCTCCAAACCAAAAAGCATGTGCTAATAATCACTGGTGGATAAAGCCCTGCAAAAGCCACAGGGAGCAGAGCTTGCCCCTTTACAACCGTGTTTCAGGCTCAAGAGAGCCTTTTGCCACAAGAAGCAGCACTTCCACCACCCATTAGTGCCGTTTCGCATCACTGCCTCCAGAGACTTCACCTCCAACTCCTGCATCCCTCACCAGGGCTCCCGGGTGGGTGGTGGGAGGATGTGGCACCAGAGCAGGGGGATGCGAGTGGGATGTCAAATGCTCATTGCTCCACAAGCAGCAATGAGCACAAGCACTCCACAGCAACACGGGCAACACTGAACCAAAGATCTACTGCATTTGCAGATCCTGGTCCTGACTCTAAGGATTCAGAGCACTCCCTCAGCTCTTCCCCTACTAGGTTATAAATCACACCTTGATACTTCCAATTAATGGTCCCAAGGGGAGAGCTGCTGGGTCCCAGCACCCCAGGCACTCACCCTGACATCCAGGTGGGCTCCAGCATCCAAACAGCACAGACCAACCATCAACCCCATCTCCATCTGCTAAAAACACCCAAACCCACAAAGCATTCATCAACCATCACATCATTGATGTTTTCCCACCCTTCTGTCAGAAACCTCACTTTTGGGGGGGTTTATTTTCTCTTTCTTTTTCCTCCTGCTCCCTCAAACTCAAGACAATGGACGAGGTCTGTGCAGCACTGAACACAATGTCACGTCTTTCCCCCTCACACATGTGTATTACTGGTCTTTTCTATCTTCTTTTTTCCATTCTGTAACTTCAAAACGCCTCTAACTTTGGAAAGATTACACAGAAGTACAAAAGAAAACATTATAAATTTGCCACTCTGTAATTTTTCCAAAGCTGGAGACGTTCTGAAAGGTTACGGGATCATAAAAAAAAGTAAGAAAAAGGGGGAAAAAAAGTGTGTGTGAGCGTGTGGGAAGAGTGAATAAATACCCTCCTCGGGACCCCAGGAGCCATCCTAAGATTGGCAAAGATCCTAGTGTCAGAAGGCTGAAGTTCTGGCTCCTCAGAAGTAGCCTTCCAAAATGATGGAGAGGATTAAAAAATAATAATAAAAAAGAAACCTCTGAAAAACTGTATTTTTGCTTCTTTTTGGTCAATGCAACCGCTGTTTTCCCACAAAAGGGCAGCTCAGCTGTTGGGACAACCTGCTTTTCCCACAGGAGGGTATAATTCATCCAGAAAAAAGCCATCGGCTGCGCCGCAGGTGCTCCAGGGATTCCATAGTCAAGCCAAGCAAAGAGAAGATTTAACAAAATAAACCATAGAATCACAGAACAATTTGGGTTGGAAAGGACCTTAAGATCATGCAGTTCCAGCCTCCTGCCATGGGCAGGGATGCCTCAACTTAGACCAGGTTGCCCAAGGCTCTGTCGAACCCAGCCTTAAACTCTGCCAGGGATGAAGCATTCACCACTTCTTTGGGCAGCCTGTTCCAGTGCCCCACCACATCCTTACTGATGTTCCATCTCTATTTGTTCTTGCAAACTCCTCACTGGAGTGCACCCTGCTCATCCCACTGCTTGGGGAGACCTTCTGAAGTCCAGGTTCCAAACCCAGGTGGGCTTTTTGGGGGAAACCAGCCAGGTTGCAGACTTGCATCCCTCACTTGCCCTGCTTGGATGAATAACCAGAAACCCTTTATCACCCAAAGTTGCCTGAAACAAGCCCAGACCTGACAACACAGATGGATACATCACGCCTCAAATAGATGCCCTATCCCCGGCAGCGTTCAAGGCCAGACTGGATGAGGCTTGGAGCAAACTGCTCTAGTGGAAGGTGTCCCTGCCCGTGGCAGGGGTTGGAACTGGATGAGCTTTAAGGTCCTTTCCAATCCAAACCAGTTGGATTCTCCGAAATCCCCAGAACTGGGGCACTTTGCTCTGGGTGGGATATTGAACGTTGATGGAGATGTCACGTCCTGCTGGAGACCCAAGGTCTGCCCCATGTCCAGTGGTCCCCGCTCCCACGCTCTGGGGTGAATTAGGACTCCTCAGACAGCAGGAGCATCCTTGGCCCACTGCGCTGGGGAGTTTGTGGCACAGGGCAGGAGGCTCCATGCTCACCCTGTGCCTCGGGCAATGTTTTTCCTTCCGTTGTGGGTGGGATTTTCCAGCACTGGCTGTTGGGCCCCGTTCCGCTCCAGCTGCAGCTTTATTCTCCATTTCAAAGGCACTGGAGGCAGACGGTTTCAACGCCACTGCCATTTCGAGCGTGCCAAAAGTGGGGGGACCGCCAGCCCCCCGGGACCGGGGTGCACCCACTGCGGAAAACAAGGGCTCTGACTGAGGCTGGTGGTGCTGGAGCCCATGGGCACCCAGGTCCCACCTTTGTGCCCATCCCTGTGGCGTCGCGCCGCTGTCGATGTGCGCCATAAAGCAACAGCTCATATATTTTTAGAGCCTGGATTGAGGCTCTTTCCTCACTTCCTTATTTTGTTTAAAACAAGAAAAATAATAATAAGAGACGGGGTTTTATCCAGAGGCTGAAAGTCCAAATAAATTTGAGGAGGGGGCCAAGACAGGGCAGCAAAAACCCACCAAGAACCCCCTAAACAAACCAATCCACTGTCCTTTTTCCCCTCTCCTGCGAGCACTTCAGCTCTTTCTTTCAACTTAATTTTATTCTTTATTTTTATATCGGCATATATATTAACAGCCTGCCTGTATAGGGATGTGTGTGTAGCTGTTGGCAGGCACGCGGAGTTTCCACTCGGCCTCAATGCCAAATTAAAGCTTTATAACTTCAGTAGCTCTTTTTACCAGGGTATTAATAACCACCTCAGACACTGTGGTGCAGTTTATTAAGCATTTGTTTGCCCGGGGAGCTCACGAGGGCGACTCGTGCTGCGCTGCAGTGGGATAGGCACAGGGCACGGCCATGGGCAGTGGTATCCCACTGGGAAAGGAATGGGAGCCGGGGGCTGGACAGAGGAGAGGAAGATTCTCTGTGGGATGGCTTTGTGTAACTTGGCCACATACGCATCATCTGAACTCAAGATCTAACTCGGGTGTTCAGTGACTGCTGGTGCAGGGATGTGGTGCCCGTGGTCCCTGGTAGAGGGACGTCTGCACCTCACCAGCCCCATTGCTGGAGCCCAGTGCTCCATGCCTAAAAGCAGGTGGGACCTGGCAGATGCAGCACAGTACGTGGCCTTGTGGATGGAGCAAACATGAAGGACGGGGAACCACAAGTCACAGTGAAGACCTGAGAGGGTTCACAGCCTGGTGACCTCACTGGCCCATACCCAGACCCTGCTCTGCACCCCTCGCCCCAGGTTTTGCTTCCCCAAAGCTCCCCGTGCCCCAAAAGCAGCATTTTTCCCCTCACTGATGCATCCCACTGCTGTGAGGTCAGAGCAGGGTTGAGGTCCCCATCATCTGCACCAGCCTGGGTCAGTCTGACGGACCTGAGATCCACCACCATCACCAGCATCCCCTGGTGTGGGAAATGCTCCTTCCATCCCCATCCCACCTCCTTGAGCCAACTGCAGTCACATAATTCAGCCATGATTCCTCCGAGGAGGGTTTGATGCTCCACACCAACAGTGTGCTCATCTCCCATAGGAACTGCTGCTGCTGCTGTTGTTCATTTGGCTTATCAAGCTGGCCAAACCTTGCCTTTAAAAATGTTTTTGTTTGGTTTTGGCTTTGGGAACAACAATCACATCTCCAGCCCATCCTCACTGAAACACAGAGCAAACTTTATTTGCCATCCCAAGCTTCTCCTAAAGCCTCTCAGGGGACTTATAACTTTGGAAGTGAAGGTTAAGGTTATTCATGCACAGTTTTTTCCTAAATGGATTACTCCGGTGTGACCATCTGGCAAAGGAAAAGTCTCTATAAAACTAAAAGAGAAAACCCTCCTGAGCAGTTTGGAGGCAGCAATACTGGAAGACTCAAGGTGTCTGAATATTTATACTCCCGTTGGCAGTTACAAAAAACCCTCTTCTTCCCTCCTTCCTACTCCCCCTTTTCCCCTTTTTAATCTCAGTACGGGCATGTTGGACGCCCTCAGTCAAAGCTCTCCTTTGAACTGCTCTATGGTGAAATGTTTACAGTTTTACATTTCATATTTCAGAGGGGTGGAGGGGACAGGCACAACAGTCGCACACTGTGAATGCATGAGAGGGAGGGGAGCGGAGGCCAAGGGGAGGAAGTTCGGTGGAGGTGGGAGGGGAATCAAACAGCATCTCTGCTGCAATTGGAAAAACTTAGACTTCTATAATATATATATATATATATATAAAACAGGAATCTGGTGGTGTAGGTTCTGCAGGTGCATCCCAGCCAAAGTCAGTCCCCGTGCTGGATGGTGGCTTCATCCCAGAGCACCGGCCAAAACGTCTGGTTCTAATCCTGGGCGACCATCACACTGTGTTAGGGTCATGGTCCCACTTAGGACCCTGCACTGGGGGGGTGGTGGGGCTGTGGGAGTGCCAGAGGCTGCAAACTGGGGTGCCCAGGGAGATGCTGCATCTCCCTCCCAGCTCTGTTCTCCCGGCACCATTCCTGCAATTTGGTTTCAGGAGAAAAGTGGTGAATCCTGCACCGTGTCTCCAGTTATGGGGGTGCTGCCCGAACAGTGCGGCAGGGCTGGATTCCAGCACTCCGTGGTACAAGAGGAGGGTGTAAACCTGCCAGCCCTCAGGCTCCATCACCCTCAGTGCACAAGGCAGGACTGATGCTGGAAGATGATGGGCAAGGGCACTGCTCCGCTGACAGGCTCCTCTGCCTGGCAGGCTGTGGGATGTACTGACGGAGAGCAGGATGGGACTGGGGGTGGCATTATCTGTCCAAAGACCAGGGAGCTGTGGGTATAGCAGCAGCTTGGGGCTGTCTGGACAGCGTGGCATGAGGACCACAGGGAGACTTCATCCCAGCTGAATGCACATCGGGAGCTTCCCTGGGGTTCCCTGGATTTATACTGTCAGTTCTCCTCTTGAAAGCTTCCCTAGCCTTAAACTGACCCAATAAACCCTGCAGACAGGCAGGTTCTCTGGCAGACACTCTGCAGGCCCAGCAAATGGCTCTGGTAAATCCTTCCTTCCCTACAGACTAAACTTTCCAGGGTAATTCAGAGTGAGCAATGAGCCAGCGAGCCCTACCCACAGTGGGATGTTAGCACAGCAAAACAAACCCATCTGATGGAAGAGGAGCCATCCCCAGCCCCTGACAGTCACCCAGTGATGTGGAAGGGTGCTGTGCACCCCGTCCTTGGGGTACCACCCCACAGATGCAGGGGGGATGCCTGCTGCTTTCAGAAATACCCTAGTAAAACATGCCCAGGCACACGGGGTGGCTTCGAAGAGCTCTACAACGCTTGCACACACAGAAAACCAGGTAATATTGGGTTGTAGGAAAAGTGTGGGGTGATGCCAGGGCCGCAACTTCAGCCTCATCCCAAAAGGTCCAGATCCACCCCTGCCCGGAGCCCTCACATACCCACAGGCACCAGCCTTCACCCTTCTCTCTCCAGCCCTCAGAACCCCACAGCAGCAGCTCCAGGGATTAATTCTCCGCCACAAACCCCCCACTGCAGAGTGTCCGGATGCCCCAGATCTGCTCCGTGTCTTCTCAGGGGCTGAGATGAGCCAGCACCATCCTGGGTATACGGCGGGTGAGCTCCCTCGGTGCAGGATTGAGCTCACCTCTCTCCACCCCCACTCCACCCCTCTCCTTCCCCGAAGGGATCTGTCAAGTCTCTGCACGATGGAATTTTACTTTGCTATTTTAATGCAATTCTGGCTCAGGCTTAAATGGAACTGGAAACCAAAAGGCCTTAATAAATAAATATTATGATAAGAAATGAAAGCAATGCATGCACTCAAGATGATTTCGGGGGGGGGGCGGGGGGGGATAGAAACCTAAGCATTCCTTTCTATGCTTAAATCATAAAGCTTTACATGAAGCTGGATGCTTTCTTACCAAACCTTTGCCCTGGAACATGTCCCCGTGCTTGCCCAGACTGCCCTCCTGAAAAGTCTCCTATTGTTTAAGAAACACTTTAAGCCAGATAAGACAATAGCCTTGAAATTCCTTCTAACTTTGCTGGTGACAGGGCTCAGGCGACCATGCACGGGGCTGAAATACTCTTACAAGAGCTCTGTAATCATATCCTGCGCTCCTGTATTTCATTCACACTATATTTAATCTCGCTGTACGCATAAACACGCAGCTACTACAACAGCAAGAGCCAAAGCCGGGGTTGATAAACCTTACACACTGCGAAGCGCTATGGAAAAAACGCCAACACAGCAAAGAAACCCAACAGAGCCATAGCGGGGAGTTAAGAGGAAAAAGCCCCTCTGCGAGAGCCAAGGGGATCACGCACATAGGGCTGTGTGTGTTTGGGTGTGCGCGCGCACTGCTGCGCGTGTGGAAGGGAAAAAAACCCGAGCTAAATATAGAGGTGCTATAGAAAACCTAAGGTATAGCTTAGACCATACATAAAGCTTCATGTGTGTGCCTGGGAAGGAGAAGTTAAGGCTCAATTCCATGAGCGGTAAGCAGAAACGCCTGAAGTTGATAACGCCGGGACAAACCTCTCTCTTTTTGTCAGAGACCGGGAAAGAGCTCCTGTATTTTTCAGCCTTTGCTGTGTCCAGCTCCCGAGTTTTCTGCAGCCACCCCCTATAGCACAGCACTGGAGATTCAACCCCTGCCTGCGTACAACACACACAACCATAGATGCAACCTCCCGGCGTTACAGACACCACGGTCCCTTCCCTCCAACCCAGCCCCAAAGCAGCCCTGTGGGTGTGATCCCATCCCACAGATACCCTTCCCCCGAAAAGCCCCCCAAGCCCCTCCAAACAGCCACGTTTTCCCTGCGATGGGTGCAGACTTCTTTGCCCACCCAAATTTTCTGCCTCTGCACCCCCTGCCTTGAGAGAGTCTGAACCAAAACCTAAAGTGCAAAAAACACAGCTCCTTAAGGAGTTTACAGAAAAACAACCCCAAATCAAAGGCAGCGCAAGAATATCTACAAGCATCGCTTAAAATCCCCTCCACTGTTTGTTGTTATTGCTGCTAATTCCTCCAGCGTGCATCTAAAAACCCAGCTCTAAAGAGGTCCTAATGCACACATCAAACAGCAACCCTGCGAGCTGGGGAGATTTTCTCTTACCTTGACTGGCTTTATTTGCCAGCGTGTTTCCAGAGTGCAGGAGAAAGAAAAGGATGGAAAATCCAGCAAGCTGCAAAGCTCCCATTGCAATCCCAGTCTGCATGGAGGAGTAAGGGGCAAGACGGGGGGGATTTCCAGTGCTTTAAAGGAAACAAGAGGCTGAGCATGCGAAGGGAAATCAAGAAGAGGAAGGGGCTCTGTTCTTGCCGTGTGTGAGACAGAGGGAGGGAAGGGAACTGAACTGATGGAAAAAGCTGCTCTGGGTTCAGTTTGGGGCTCTTGGTGTTGCTGAAGAGGAGAGAGTGAGGGAAGGAGACCCAGGGCAGTTGGAGGAAAGTGGACTCTATCGCCCTCTCTCTGGCGGCTGCTCTGATCCCTTCTCTCCTTTTTTTTTCTCCCCCTTTAAATAATCCCAGCCAATTCCAGTTTTGCAAGAGAGCAGCAGCAGGAGCAGCAGCGCTGGAGGGGGGAAGCAGGCGCCTTGCCCTGGTGCTGGGGACCTGAGAAAGGGGAGTGGAAAGGAGAGCCCCATCCAAGCAACGCCCTTTTTTTTTCTCTCTCTCTCCCAGCCTTTCTTTCTTTCTATTTGGCTTTGGTTTACTCCTTCCCGGCTCCCCCCTCCCTCGTACCCCCAAGGCTGGGCTTTGCCTGCAGGAATTTACAGTCTACTCTGGAGGAGAAGGGCCAGTAGCCATGGAGACTGCTTCCCTGGGAGCAGCGAGGTCAGGCGGAGACCAGGGGCGATCAATGCATCAATGCAAAGCCCCCCGCAACCCCCAGACCCACCTCGCAGCACCTCGGCTACCGAGGGCTTGGGGTGGTGGCAAGGCTGGGGGGGGACACACACATGCAAGGGGAGGTGTATGGCATGGGAAAAGGCAATGGGTGGAAAAGGGGAAGGAAAAACACACACACACACATATATGTACATACACATGTAAGAAAAAAACATAAACCGGTTTGCAGATGGCACAACCTGGCTGGGGTCAGCAGCTGTGGGAGCATCTTGGGGTGCTGCGATGGTGGAATTTGGGATCAGAAAGCAGCTCTGCTATTTGTAAGAGAGAGGTGGGGAAGGAGGGGCTGGAAATAAGGGTCGAAGGGGAAAGAAAAAAGACCTGAGTATTCCAGGGGGTGTTTCTGTGCTTGGAGGAGCCTTTCCCGGGCTGCTCCCCTGCAGCCGGCAGCCCACGGGTGCAGGAGGACCCGCCGCCATACCCAGTGACTGTCCCTGCAATGGGAGCTGCTGGCACCATCTCTCTTCCAGGGTGTTCCTGCTCCCTGAGGCAGGAGAGGCACCGGCAGCTGGGAAATTGTAGCGGGAGATAGGGCTGGGAGCTGGGAATGTGGTCGGGATTAAGGCTTATGGTGATTCCACCTGCTCAGGAACATGCGGTCCCATGGACCCAGTGGTCATCCTGTCCATGGGGTCCTCCCAGCCCACCCTGCTGCCCCAGTAGCCTTTCATACCCCCTTTTGTCCTAATAACCCCTAAAGATACAATAAAGGGGGCTGGAGGTGATGGAAGGTGTCCAGCTAAGCCAAGGCACTGGCTACCATCTTGCAGTGGAGAGAAGGGGAGGGACCTCAGCTGGACAGGAGGATGCTGAGGAGTCCCTGGGTCTGGTTATGTTTTCCCTACAGAAATGCCTAACCCTTGGGCTGCCTTCATGGGATCTTCCCTGAGGGAGTGGGTTTGCAAGAGCAGGCGTGCTTCAGATGGGGCAGATGCAGCATGGCTGGCCCAGGAGAGCATTCCATGTGGAAACCAGGAGCTCATCCACATGCTGGGCCTTTCCAAAGGCACAGGCCAAGTGTAAGACCCTCCCAGCCCTGCAGAGCTATCCTGCACCCACAAAGCTCTGCTGGCTGCCAGTGGGTCCCACACACTAAGCATTGAGGCCCTAAAACCATGCAGGAACCAACCCCTTCCAGGGGAGCAGAAGAGCATCAGCTGAAGGACAGAAGCACAGATGTGCCCACTGCACCCAACATAAGTCTCCAACATTCAAACTCACGTCTGCATGGTGGCTGCAGGTAAACCTGGAGCCAGGGGAGTCTGCAGGGCTCTTGTCTGCCTGGGCTGGCAGCTCAGGGCAAGGCAGCTTCCAGCCCATCCTAGCTAAAAGCGATTTCTCAACAGGGACAACTGGCTCTGCCCTAGCCCAGTTGGGTAAGAAATCCAGAGGAAAAGCACTTGCACCAACACGACCAGCACCAGTAACTCACAGCACATCTTGCTACACTACAGGGAATCAAAACAGTAGTGCACAACCATTCCTGGCACAGCCAGGCTTCAGGGCAGCTTGGGAAGCGACTAAGGTACAGAAATGATTATTAAAGCTGTAAAAGAATTTTATATATATAAAATACTAATATGGAGGTGTCATTGTCAGGATGCATCAGAAAAGGATCATGACCCACTAGTAGGAATGTTCTATCCCACTCAGCACCCCACTGGAGGAGGCTCCTAGCTCCTTTCAGCTCACCCAGCCCAACCATTCCCAGCATTGCCAAGGCCACCACTGACCCACGGCACTGAGGCCTCGTCTCCACAGGGTGTGAGCACTTGCAGGGCCGGTGACTGCAGCCCTGCCCTGGGCAGCCTGTTCCAATGCCTGAGCACCCTCTGGGGCAGGAATTGCTCCTCAGCTCCATCTAAACCTGCCCTGGTGCAGCTTGAGGCCATTAAAATGGGCCAAAATGAGTCAAAATGGGAACTCTCTGCTTGGGATCCCTGTGACCAACCACCATACCTCAGAGCGGGGGACACATCCCATCCCATGATCCTTTATCATAACCAGATGAAAACTAAACACTCCTTTTTTTCCTTTCCTCTAACCTATCTTCTAAATCTGGAAACTGATCTCGAGGCACAAGGGACAAGACCTTCAGCAATGTTGATTTATAACTGAGCTTCTAAATTACAGGTTTACACATTAGTATAAACATCCATAAACCAGTTTAAATACACAGCATCATATGTAATCACAACGCCAAGACACCGGGCAGCCACATGACAGCATGGGGGGACAGCAAACTCCTTGCTCACACCCAGACTGCCTCAGCAGGGACAGATGTCCAGCCAAAGGCTCCCAGTTCAACCAGTGCCTTGTACTGAGGGCTGGGTTTTGCTGTTGAAGGTGGGTCCTCAGCTGAAGGCAGCATCGCTCATGCCATAGGGAGCAAAGGGGTTGCAAACCCCATGTCTCACTCCAGGGTTGTGAAGCACCATGGCACAGTAGCAGGGTTGGGGCAAGCTGCTGATGTTTGGAAACTCCCTAAATAAATATATAATCGTGTTTGCTTCCAAAAGCATGAGGACTGGTTGAGCAGAAGGGCTGATGGAGGTCCCAGGGCTGCCACAGTTCCCCTCCGAGCACAGGGACATCCAGAGTGCAGATGGAGATTCCCGAGATCACACAGGGAGTCTGGAGAGAGAGCCATGAATCACACTTAAACCTCCTGCAAGACAACCCAGTGTTTCAGCCTGATGGCTCCTCACCAGCTCCTGCTGCCGCAGGGTTGCACAGATCCATACCCAGGAGCCCTCTTCGGAGCCCTTCAAAAGCATTGGGACAACCCCTCCATCCCAAGCCTTGTGTGCACACACGTGGGTGTCTCTGTGTGTGTTTCGGGCAGGGAAGGAGGCGACAGGGCTCTCCTTCCCACTGCCTCCACTCCCCGTCGTGCACTTCTGGGCAAAATCCATTTACTTTGGCTTCATGTAGGGCCAGAAGTTTCGGTCCATTGTGCTGCGGCGCTGAAGAGCCAGCAAGGAATTGTCAACCATGCCGAAATGGTTACATGGGGAGCAATGAGAATTTACTGCACCCTGCTCCCGTCCCTTCGCCAAGGAATAAAAGCAAAAGATCACAACAGGCATTTTTTTAATTTGAAGGAAAATTAAAAAAAGAACGGATTCTGCACTTGGAAAACAACAACCACATCCACAGATCAAAGCGGCCCTTCTCTCATTCAGGGGTTTAAGAGGTTTCTGCAGCTACAGAGATGTTTACACAGGGAGAGAGATACGTACATTGTGCAGTCCTGATGCTGCTTCTCCCCCCTTCATCTGGCAAAACATTCCCTGGGAGGCGATATGAGGTCATTCCTAGACCCGGCGTTGTTTTCCTCAAGCTGCAAAGCTTCGGGGCAAGAGGCAATTCATTTCCCATTAGCACACACACATTTGCACTTGGAACTCTCCCATGTATGTTTTGCTAGGGGAGCTCAGGACAGACAGGGGACTGGCCCTGTGTTATTGTGTTCCCAGTGGGAATTCCAGCAGCAGGGACTGCAAAGAGGGTCAGCAGCTCCAGCAAAGCCACTGGGGAGGTACATGGAGTGGTGGGTTGGCATCTTCTGCAGACCAGCATCTTCTGCAGACCGGCATCTTCTGCAGACCAGCTGTAATGCCTCTGTGGCTTCCACCACCACTTTTATTAGGAGAGGAGCTGAGCGGATCTGGGGAGGTCTAATGGGCTGTAAAGAGCTTTTTCTCCTCTGCCTCCTTGGCTCAAGCCCAAGAGGAGCAGCATGAGCCCTGCACTGGTGCTTGCGCCGGGATGGAGCGCATGGGAATGCACCAGAACAGACTCTCCCTTCACCTCTCGCCTTCAGCACCTTGGTCCATCTGCTCCACGGGCAGCTCCTACTTCAGCAAAGCTGACAAGCTGTGGCTTGTGAGCCCCTCTGTGCTATCTGTGCAAGCTAAGGGAAACTTTGGAACTAGACCTCTCCATCTCTATCATGAATTTAATGCCCAATGCTATGAGTGAGCTGCATCTTCATCTATGACCATATATCTGCATGATTCTGGAGCCAAAAGAGGCTTCTAAGCACAAGAAGCTACTGAGAAGTAACAGGCAAAAGCAAAACTCCCATAAAAGACCTGAGGGCTTGCAGAAGCAGCAAGTGAATCAGGCAGGATACTGGAAGAAAAAGAGGCCACAATGCTGCAAATCAGGAGATTTCCCTTCCTCTCTGGTTCACAGAGGCACGACACTGCCAGTCCCAGGCAGGACCTGACCTCTTCATGGCACTCAGAGCACCCAGCAGTTGGGGTGATGGGTGCTGGTACCGTATCCTAACACTGCACACTAGAAGGAGCTGGCACAAGAAGACAGCAGCAGAGATATTTTGATGCCCTAGTGAGGCTGTGGTCTAGAACTTAGAACAAAATAGACTGTTTTAAAAACAGAGAGGAAAACAGTATTCTCTGTAACACACCAATGGCCTGGACTTGACTGGCTCCACCAGTCCCCATTACCAGCTCCCAGCTTCATCCTTCATTTCCCCCAAAGCCCAATTTTATCAAGATGCCTCCTATGTGGATAAAAAAGCCCCAAGTCCCACTAAATGACTGCCTGTCACCCTCTGACACCTTTTTTCCAGTGTCACGGAGCTTCCCAAAGTGCCCTTGTTTGTATTCCCAGTCTGCAGCAGAAGGTGACACACACTGAGGTGAGGTGACCTAACCGGCATCACCAGGAAGGTCAATGGCAGCACCAGGAATAGCCCTATTCCCAGCTAACCACTAACCACACTTATCCCAGAATAAGGGTCCCTTTTTCCAGCTGAATTTATAACAGCTTTCCAAGTGACATAAGCTCTTACAGAAATAGGCAGGGGCTTATTCCAGAATAATTACTGGGAAATCATACTGGAGTATGTATAATTACACTGGTGAGTTGGACCCCATGCCACTAACTTGCTCCATGCTCCATATGGCTTTTATCTCATCCTCCTTTTCCATGAGCACACGTATGTCAACTAGAACATCACCAGGATGTGGGTGGAGAAGGAAGGGGCTTCGGGTAGAAAGGAAAGTGACAGATCGCTCTTTAAAGCTCTGTTAATCACATTTCCCATTGAAGATAGCCTGATAATAGCTCTTACAGCTACTGAAATCAAAAGAAGTCTTTTGGGGTGCACTGGATCATCCTCCAGATGGATTCAGCAACACTCTGTCTGCTTCATGTTCAGCCCAGGCATAGCTTTGGAGCAAGTGTTTTGTTTTAAATGCATTTCATGTCCCACACACAAAAGCAAGCTCAGGGTTCAGGTTGAATCATAGAATAGTTTGTGCTGGAAAGGACCCTAAGATCATCCATTTCCAACCCCCTGCCACGGGCAGGGACAACTCACATGAGACCAGGTTACTCCAAGCCCCTGTGTCCAACCTTGCCTTGAACACTGCCAGGGATGGGGCAGCCACAGCTTCTCTGGGCACCCTGTGCCAGCGCCTCAGCACCCTCACAGGGAAGAGCTTCTTCAAAGTTGAAGAATTTGAGGCCTGAAACATTTCTGACACAAGCTGTTGGAGCACATTGTACTTAATACTTACTCATCAAAATCAAACTCACATACACTTATCAGGTGCTGATGTGTCTGTATATTCCACAAGAGCACTATCTGCACCTGCATGATCCTGGGGCCATCACATGAGGACTTTAGGGTTAACTCAGCACCAGTGACACCACTTTAACTCCCGGACCCAAACACAAGTGTTTAAAAGTAGCACTTCTCTCCTTAAAATAGTTTATGAATCTTACTCGGGGTTAAATCCAACACCCTCAAGCAGAAGGAGACCTATTAATTCCTGAGTTTTTTCCTGCTGTAGTAAAGCAGCATTTTATGTGTAAGATGTGAGTCCTTTTCCCACTTGCATTTCCAGTGACAATTTAACAAGGCAGCAGTTTATTTCCAACAGCCCCAGCCAGACCTCAGCCAACTGCGTCAATATTATGCTGCTTATACAAATGCTACCATTAGAGTCAACACCACGTTTGGGGGAGGCTTTTTTCCTCCTTTTTTTTTTTAGAAAGGGTTCCTCCAGGATGATGTATGTGAAACTCTTAAAATACTGAGGGTAACACAAGCTTTTTAAAGCTTACCTGGATGCACAGGCTCTGCTTTAAAGCATGAAACACGCTTTTACTCGAGGGCACTGACCTGACCAAAGGCATTTGCTAATTAATTCATTCTTCTAAGAGACTTAACTGCCTCTTGCCTTCGGAAACCAAGGCAAACCCGAGCCAAATCCAGAGCCTGTGGAAAACACGGAGAGACCCTTATCGACTGCAGGAAACTTCAGAGCTGGGAGCTGGCTCCTGCTCGGCCAGTGCCAGCCATGGAGAGCAGCCATGGGGCAGCCGTCCAATTCAAGCTGGCTGCTCTCCCCACATGGTTTTCCTTAGCGCTGCTTTCAGGACAGAGGAAAGACGGAGGGCCTGGGCAAGACCTTCCTCAGCCCTCTCCTATGATGCCATTTTGGAGTGTCTCTCCCATGCTGCAGCAGCGTGGCACAGGCTTACCCTGGCTGTTGGCTTGTTTGATGGATACTCCTGCAGTCCACATTCCCCTCTTGTCTTTGGCACACTCTCCCAAAATTCTCAGATGTTTTCTGGTCCAGCACAAGCTCAGTGTGACAGGATCATCCCTTTGCCCCAGCCTCCCGAGCACAGGGCTCTTGAGATCCCTACAAGTACCACACTGCATCCTCACCACCAGCATCCCCAAAACCTGGGTGTTCTAACCTTGCACATGGGTAAAAGGTCTGACAAAATCCCAAGCCCAACACAAGCAGCTTTCCAATATCTGAAGGGGGCTACAAGGATGTGGAGAGGGACTTTTCACCAGAGACTGTAGCGATAGTACAAGGGGTGATGGGTTCAAACTGAAACAGGGCAAGTTCAGGTTGGATCTAAGGCAGAAGCTGTTTCCTGTGAGGGTGCTGAGGCGCTGGCACAGGGTGCCCAGAGAAGCTGTGGCTGCCCCATCCCT
>WYDI02005493.1:0-10328 GCA_009867235.2 Psittacus erithacus
TGGCAGTGTTCAAGGCCAGGTTGGACACAGGGGCTTGAAGCAACCTGCTCTAGTGGAAGGTGTCCCTGCCCGTGGCAGGGGTTGGAACTGGATGATCTTAAGGTTCTGTCCAACCCAAACCAGTCTGGGATTCTGTGACATCCATGGGAGGCTTAGACCTCATGGATCTGTGGCAGACCTTGAGTTTGGTGTGCTGAGAGCCCCTGTGTGCCAGGCTGGTGTCCCACAGCTTGTGTGAGACAGAGTCACAGCAAGCTGTGATGCTGTGGCTTTACTATAATGTTATTAGCGGCTTTACCTTTCCCCTCCCCTGTCAATAGGAGCTGCCAGATCGCTCTCACAGACATTGCTCAGTCAAAATGTGAGGGCTCTTTCAGCTCAGAGACAAAGCAGAAGCAGCAAATTGCCCAAGTGGCAGCGGTGCTGACTGCTGCTGAGCTCCAGGGGAAAATCAGTCCTGAAACTTTTCATTGTGTTTTGTTGAAACTAGTCAGCTTTCCAAGCTCTGGGGGTTGGAAGTGGAGGACACACACACAGAGTGGCTGCAGGAGGTCTTGGTTTTCAGTTTTCCCTTTGGAAGAAAGCTACAGGTCTGTGGGCTAAGGCAGGTCTGGACCCGAGTTGCTCTCAGACCACCTCCAGCCCCATTACTCGTGGAAGGACTGTGAGTGGATAACCAGATTTTGTGCTTATCCTTATAGCCTACAAGGACAAGGTAGAGCTGGGGTTAGAGATACTCAGCAGCACATGGGGTTAAGTTTGTGGCATCTGTGCCTTGGTTTCTCCCCATATAAAGGGGGTGGGATGATTAGGAGGAGCCAAAATTAGGGAGGATTGGAGGCGCTTAGCCCCTCGTTATTTAGGGTGTTACATACTGAGGAGCAGTGGAAGCCCTGAGCAAAAAATGGCAATAAATAAATAATGGCACTGTAGAAGGTGGCCAGAATGGTGAGGACTTGAGACACAGGATTGCTTAGGAGACAGCTTGTGCTAAAAGCTTTTCCCTGTGTTTCTGTCTCTCATCAACAATATGCTCTAGGCAAGCTCTTAGAATCACAGAACCATAGAATCACAGTATGGTTTGGGTCAGAAAGGAGCTTAAGATCATCCAGCTCCAATCCCCGGGACACCTCACAACAAACCATGTCACCCAAGGCTCTGTCCAACCTGGCCTTGAACACTGCCAGGGATGGAGCATTCCCCACTTCCCTGGGCAACCCATTCCAGTGCCTCAGCACCCTTACAGTAAAGAACTTCTTCCTTATGTCCAATCTAAACTTCCCCTGTTTCAGTTTGAACCCATCACCCCTTGTCCTATCACTACAGTCCCTGATGAACAGTCCATCCCCTCTTCCTTTCTGTCACTCAGTTCCCAGGCAAAACTAGGCAGCAGGTAATCTGGAAAGCACTGTCAGCAGCCCTGTAAGCACACCAGGGAGATTCCCCAAAACACCATTGTCTGCTCTCACTGAACTTAAGGCTTTGCTGAACTTGGGGTGATGCAAAATACACATCAGCTGAAACTGAAATTCATCCCATGTGCTTTTATGTGCCAAAATCCTGATTGGCACGAGGCTGGCATGAGATATGCGAGTTACAAAAGTTAACTCACAGTTCTGTGGAAATGGTGGGTTACAATCAGTGTTCTCTGAGTTGCCTGCAAAGTAACTGTTGATGTGCAATAAAAACCCCAAACAAGCCTTCAGTGATAATTGGGGCTTGAGGAGCTTCTGACTTTGCATTGTAATGAGAGACACAAGCATGTTCTCCGCGTGCTGCTGTTGCATTGCCTGCGTGGTGTGCTTGGGAGCATCTCGCATCAAAAGATGTTCATTCCTGTTTGCCTGTACTGAAAGCAGGCTAAGATTTTGGCAGCCGCAGGGGACAAAACCCACCTGAACACAAGGAGAAGCCTCTGTGCAGGTGTCGACAAGGGGATTTCCTATAGCTCTGCACCTGCATATCTGCCCGAAGTGATGCTTAAGCAAACGGGCTCCTGCTGACTCTGTAAGCAGAGGCTCCATGCTGCCAAACATGCAGGCAGACATTGTGTGCTCAAGGCAGAGACTGTCCTTGCATGGCATGTGGGAATGCCGCTGTGAGGAAGCTTCTACAGACTGCCATTGACAGGGTCAGCAGCAACCCAACCCTGGGATCCTTCACCTCTGGGTGTGATTTTCCCAACCTGGCACCTTCTGTTCTGCACAGCCCTTCTTGGGGCAGGCGGTGCCACGTACATTTGCATCTGGGTGCATTGAAAGGATCAGATCATCTACCAGAGGAAACCGTAACTGGAAATGGTGCTTTTGTGTGCTGGCTGTTGGCTGCGAAAGGAAGTGGTGACCCAGGCAGAATGTTCCCTTTCATAGAATCCCAGACTGGTTTGGGTTGGAAAGGACCTTAAAATCATCCAGTTCCAACCCCCCAGGGACACCTTTCACTAGAGCAGGTTGCTCCAAGCCCCTGTGTCCAACCTGGCCTTGAACAGGGCCAGGGATGGGGCAGCCACAGCTTCTCTGGGCACCCTGTGCCAGTGCCTCAGCACCCTCAATGGAAGAGCTTCTGCCTAAAAGCTCATCTCAGTCTCCCCTCTGTCAGGTTAAAGCCATTCCCCCTTGTCCTGTCACCAGTTAAACACATTTAGTTGTACAAAGAGTGTATAAAATGCAAACGTTAGACATATTTTGCAAATGAGGAAAGGATGAAAGGCAGTGGCTAAAACACACTTTGGTGGCCAGTGCCCATGCTCATACAGGAGGCCACACAGAAAGTCAGAAGCAAGCTCAGGGCCAGATCTTGACTGTCCCATGAAGCCAAGAGAGAGGCTTTCACTGGTGGTGAGAAAACCTCTCTGGCTGCAGTTACCTCAGTAGATGGCTCACTGCAGAGCCTTTGCCTTCAAACAGAAATACCCAGGACAGCCCCAGCACCAGTGTTTCACAGAACTGAGTTGTGAAATGGCTCTGATAGATGGAAATGCCCCATTACAGTCAATACCTTCCTTCACCTTGACAGCTTTAACTCATAACATGTTCCCCATGTTCACTTACCTCCTCACAGCCTTCCTACCACTGCTTCATCATGTGGCATCCAATCTTGTGGACACAGCATGCCCAGTGGTCACCCAAGCATTTAAAGATGGTCACTGTCTACCTGCTGGTGCTCCTGGTATCGCTCAGCTTTGCCTCAGGACAGAGCAGACCATTTAAACACCAGATAGACAACAGGAGTAAGTATGAGCATCACCTGATGGAATGCAATGGGCTTGAATTTTCAGCTGTGTCCTGTGGAGCTGCAGTAGTTCACAACTACTTCTATACAGGAAAAAGAAAGCAAGGGCCAGAAGCTTAAGTTTGCTCTACAGACATCTTAATTTCTGTCTGGAACCATGAGTTGTCTCAAAGTCAGAATGCAAGTCAATGGTTGAAGTGTCTCCATTTAGAGATGCTGTGAGGAACAGAGGCTGGCGGAGGGGGGGACACGACACAACAATCCTGTATCATCTGAGTAAAAGCTAACAAACACACAGGCCAAAAGGTGTTTGAGGAAAATCTGTACCAGGAAATCTCATCTTCCCCCAAGGAGCAAAGGCTGGTAACTGTGTGTGGAGTGTGGGAGAGGAGGTGCGGGGAGTAAGGCACACGGACCCGCAGTGGGACACCTTTCCCCATGAAAGAGCATTAGTGATGGTGGGAACCTCAATTTTTATGTATCCAGGTGAAGAAAGTGACCTTGTTTGGGTGCTGGTGGGCAGGAGGGGGTTAAACGTGTGGGAAGACTTCAAACATGCCCTGATGGAGAAAAATGTACAGCCAAAGGGGATTGTTTTCTCTGTTCATGCATCAAAATGCACAGGGGAAAATCCTGCTGCCTTACCTGAGACCTTCCTAAGGCTTGGATGATCGATAATGCACTTCAATTCAAATGTGTCCCTGTTCCTGACAGTCCTTTGGAATGATGTGGCATTTCCTTGGGGTGGAATCATCTCCAGCACCTTGTAGATATTCCCTCTTGTTGTATCTTAGTCTTTTAGTATAATGTACACCCCTCTCCACACCTGCTCTAAACCTAGACGAGACTATCAAAGTAAGTCAGGTACAAGTGCACTTCAGGTGCTTTCAAAGAGAAAAAGTCACCCACGGAAACAACTTCCTAAGTGAATAAGAATTAGGTTTCTATGCTTTCATCTCACAGGAACCCCCTGCAGTCCAGTGGATTTGTTAGTCTGTAGAGATAGTGTACCTGGTGCATATAGCAGCGATGGAGCTGGATGGTTGGACTTCAGGTCCTTAGCTAAGAGAAGACAGTCTTAAAAATGGTGGAGGTACTGTGGTGTTTGTATCCTGCACTGACACCTCTTCCAAGGTTCAGATTGGTTTTAAAGCATCCTGTGCCCTCCTGAATCTGATGGGCACTTCGGCTTACATTAGATTACAAGGAATCTGGAGTGGGACTTTTGACAAGGGCCTGTAGGGACAGGACAAGGGGAATGGCTTTAACCTGACAGAGGGGATATTGAGATGAGCTCTTAGGCAGAAGCTCTTCCCTGTGAGGGTGCTGAGGTGCTGGCACAGGGTGCCCAGAGAAGCTGTGGCTGCCCCATCCCTGGCAGTGTTCAAGGCCAGATTGGGCACAGGGGCTTGGATCAACCTGCTCTAGTGTGAGGTGTCCCTGCCTGTGGCAGGGGGTTGGAACTGGATGAGCTTTAAGGTCCCTTCAACCCAAACCATTCTGGGATTCTATGATCTGCAGGTTGCAGCCCAGATAGATGGAAGTTATTTCTGCACCTGAATCTTCTTCCTTTGGGCTTTACACATGGAAAGCAACCCTCAGAGACACCCCAGAGTTGTGTGTCTGGCTGCAGCCTTTCCCCTTGTGTTTTTTCTTGGGCTAATCCATCCAGCACTCTCCAGATGTTCAGGAAACGTTGCCTGTAAGTGCAGTGGTAGATGCTTCATTGACTGCTTTGAATTCCAGGTCCTGAGATCGATCCTTTTTGGTACGTGGGCCGTGGCGTGCGCCCCATCGGTCGCTTTGGGAAGAGGCAGCTGAGGAGCAACCGTGACAGCTTAAGGCCTGTGAGCAGGCACATGGATTATATCTTGAACCCTTCGTGGGAGCACAAAGTGTTGGACACACAAGACAGTGACTGGTGACCTCTGTTCCCCAAGGTGGCAACCCAACCTCTGTGTTTTAAATCACATCCTCCCCTGCACCTCAGGCACCAGTTCTGCTTTTGCCCAGCAATCCCACCCTGCTCTTCTTTCTGCTCCTTGTGCAAGTTCCTTCAAAGAGAAACGTGTTCAGGGTGCAGGTAAAAGACAGTGCATGGACACTAGAACTAAGTGCCACCATAGCTTATTCTTTGCCTTATGTCCCCACCCATTTCCTGATGCTGTTCACTGTAGTGTTCTGTTTACCAAAACTCACACAGCCTTTGTGCTGGGACTTAAACTCTGCGGTGTTAAGTCTATCATGAAACCTTCCTGTCACATTTCAAAGCAAATGGCTATTGATATGTAAAAATAAAAAGCAATGCTTGGAAGAAAGAATAAAGGCTCTCACTAATTTTTAAGGTACCTGCAGTAACGCTGGTGCTCTCCGTGTAGTTTTTACATAGATTGTTAACATCCACCTGTAGGAATGTTGCCCTGAACTGTCCACTGGCACTGCATGATTCTTCCTGTACTGCTGGAGAGGCACCTCACTGAACAATAAAGCTGCTCCTATCAAGGAGAAGTGTTTTCTCCCTGCTGGAGAGAAGAAAAATATAGGCCGATTGAACTCTGAAGAGTAATTCCGTGCCTACTGCAGGTAATTGTGCATCACTGCCCAAAAAGGGTCACTGCCCAAACCAGCTGAATCCCTTTAAAACCATGCAGGTGTTTGTAAGCACGTCACTTGGTCAAGCTGAAGTCACTCTTGGAGGATCACAAGCCTTGTGCTGCTGCTACCTTAGTCCACATCTACAAGCCTGGCGCTGTGGCTCAATACTCACGTTTGCCATGGCAATTAACTATGTTATATTAATGTGTTATTTACAGTATGTTTAATCTTGATTAATATCTATTACCAGCAATAATATTTGAATGCAGTTTAATCTATGGCTTATATCCAAAAAAAGATAGTTGGCAATTTAGTTAATGACCAATGGCTGAATCAGGCCACAGCCATTCTTCAAAAGGGACATTGGAATGAACTTGCATTTCTAGCTGTGCCTTGTTGGAATTGCTACTACAATTTAATAGTGGTTGAATTCATCACTGTAGGTGATTTAACCCTTTTTGTTCTCTTTGGATTTTTACTATAATAGGGTATTTGCTACCATTTAGAATACTATGTGCTTATTTATAATACTAATCCTATCTGCTATTTGCTACTATTTCTAATACTATCTGCTGGCCCAAAGTATTACTTAAAACATGCAGGTTTAAATGAACACACTCATGGTGTTGAAAATATGCCAATCGAAAAGTGTCCTGATGAGCATTCATCGCATGAGACTTTGGACACACCAGACTATGATTATCTAGACTGGCTTCTTGCTCCCTTTGGGAGCAATCCCAGAGGGAGTTACAGGAATTCTGCCTGAGAAGTGCCGTTTGAGATGCTAGTTCACCCAACAGACTTGGGAGCTTGGAGAAGACTCACCATCAGACGTTCCCAAAGGCATTCCTCCCACCACAGCCCCATGGAAATGAACCGAGCGTGTTACTGCGTGTTCCTCACCTCAGCTAAGGGATGCTGTGAGGGGTCACTGTGGACAGGCTTCCTGGCCCAAGTGCACAGAAATCCAAACACCTGAGAGCAACTTTTGGTTTTTCTTTATGAATCAAAGGCATTCTGTTCATAAACCACTTTTACTCTTTTATGACTCCTCTGGACGACAGTTCTTGGTGAGTATGCAGATAATAACAACAAGGCAAGCTTAACATCCACTCAGACTGAATCAAATAGATCACCTAGTCCTCGTTTCGCCCTGTAAAATAGTTTTCATTTATAAAAATCAATCTAAATAGAAATATGAACACTGAAGATTGAAATCACTGAATGACAAAATAAGTCTCTGTGTGCTCTAGCAGACGCCGTGAGGACTTTTTTAAACCAGTGGATTATATCTTTGCATGTATTTGGCACAATCAACATCTGGAAGAAGTCAAATGCCTTGGAGCAGGTGGGGTTTTTTTTAGCTTTTTCTATTTTGTTGCTGCATTGCCTACACAGTACACGTTTTTCTGTCAAAGACTGAATATTTTAACATTGTAACACGATAATAGATGCTTTTCATGCCTCTTAAGGAAAAAAACAACCTATTCCGAACAGCGTTGGCTTGTTTAAGTCACACTAACAGAACAAAAGCCAAAGAGTTAATTCTATTAAAAGTAGTCGTTTCTGTATTGATATTACATACACAAGATTAGTTATTAGTTATTAGATGGATATGGAGACCAACCACCATTAATGACGGACGTTTCATAGCACACATACCTGCATAAACCGGAACCTGGGAATGTGCTGTATACACACAAGAGAACAGTCAAGGAAGGAGGAGGAGACTGGATGACAAATCACTAGGCATCCTACTCTGTTTAATCTCCTTTCCTGGATTGCATATATAAATAAAATATATTTGTTTTATAGCTGTATTTATATATTAAACAGAGTGGGCCCAATTCTGCCCTCACCCCTGTGCAAAAGCAATTTCAGAGAACTAGAGTTGTGTGAGGGCAAAAGAAGGCAGAATTTCACCCAGAACAAACACAGCCGGGCAGATCTTGGGCAGATGGGAATTCCTTGAAGGGATGGAGTGATGCTTATGTACTCCAGGTGGGAAGAGGATTGTATTTATTCCGATGGTTCCTTACATGCAGCTGGACATCAGGGTACTGACAAGTGCTGGATGTCAAGTGTGGGTGGCAGATTTGCAACTGGCACTGTTGTTCCAACTGCCCCATCCAGCCATTCCTCACCTTCCCACCTGCCCCACTAAAACTCATCCAGCCAGGGAATTTGCCCAGTTTTCCTCCTATTTGCCCAACTGGAGCCACTTCATGGGCTGAAGTCCCAGGGGATGGCATTCCTGCCATGTAGCAGGTAACATGTGGCACTCTTACTACTGGGTATTTGCTGGGGACCCAGGGAAAAGAGCAACTCTCCTCCTGTCCTGGTACCCACTGCTCCTTGATGCTGAGGGAGAACTTGCCAGCCTGTGCTCTCCTTCATGGCATGTTTCATGACAACCCACTCTGCATCTGGGGACCTGCTCTGCACTTTGCATGGAAGATAACAGATTCACTGGCTTATCACCTCCTCTAACTACTTCCTTTGTATTCTTCAGAGCAAAAAGTACCACAGATTGGCAAGGTCCTCCCCGAAAGGGTGAGAGGGACACCCTGTAAGCAGCATCTTCCCTCCTAGGCATCTGCTCAAGGGCCTTTCACCTTTGAGGGCTCACCTTCTGAAGGTCTCAAGCAATGAAAGATGAAATTCTACCATTCACAATCCAATTCAGAGTGGTCCAACGGCAGTGGGGTGCACACAGCAGCTGGTCTCAGCTACCCTGCGTTGGACTACTAAAGGAAGAGACCTCCGGGCTGCATTTGCCCCCTCCTCAGAAAAGCCAGGAAATAGCAGAAGGGAATCTCTCACAGGCTGCAGCCACTCTACAACCACCAGCAGAGGTCTCATCCACAATGTCTTCACCCTCTTTTACCGATCTTAAGAGATTTGGTCAGAATTTATTCTGAACTACAGCGTGGTTGGACCCCACCAAAGCAGACAAAGCTACCAAGAAGAATGAGACATACAGAGGTGTTGGTTTCACAACAGTGCCCAGATGCTTCCAGACACTAGGATCATAACAGACACCTGGTCCACATGTGCTACTACCAATTCACGGTTCAACGTGACATCCATGTTCCCCCTGCTGCCAAGAGCAAAATACCTCACTCTGGAGCTACAACAGCGACTGGCAAACATATCCTCAGTGAGCAGAGAAGCCATTGCACATCCCGCTTCCTCCTACGAACCCTGTCAGAACCTCCCACTGACTCCCAGAGTGAGGTACACTGGTTCTCCACTCACACCACACAGCATACACTGCACAGAGTTGTTCTTATTGCTTGACAACATGGATGTTAGTAACCAGCAAATATGGATCACAGGTCTGGTCTGGCAGATTAATTGGCCTATCATTATGACTGACTGTGTGTACAAAAACATACTGCGGTGTAAAGATGACATACTTCCGTACAATCAATAAGGAGAAAAAGTGCATCTTAAAACGTGGAGCCTTGCTCTTGAAACTCAGCATCCTGTCTGGAGTTTTGTGAGAACTTTAAGGCAGAGTTTCCTTTAGCAGACCACAATGCTGAAGACTTGGACAGCTTTCTCAGTGAGGTATCCAAACAAAGCCCTGTAACTGAGGCTTTGTAGGTTTCTTGAGGGTCCATTTTCAGCTGGACATATGCAATGGCTGTTAAGTAAAGGCACTCTAGTGTACAGCCTTAGGCAGTGTGTTACTGGCAGTAGGAGTAAGTTTAGTACATCACAGCAGATCCCATTGCAGGTTCCTAGAACAGAAAGGGACAGGAAGGAGAAAAAATGAGCAAACCACAAAACAAGCTTTTCCACTTAGGTAACCTCTGAACATTTCTCAAACATTGCTGAGATTCAAGGGGACTCTCACCTGCTGAGTTACAGTGTGCAGCTGGTTCTGTGAGGGCCTGGGTCAGGTCTGACTTGCAGGTGAGCACCAATTGATTTGATTTGATTTGATATGTTTTTTAATGGAAAAGGGTAGCTCATTCCTGGAGACCTGGCAGCCAGGGTACATTCAACACAAGCTGATATTCAGGAGCTGCTCGACTATGGTATATAGTCAGACATCGCCCAGGACAATGGTTGTACTTGTTCAGAGCTGCCTCAAAGGTCTCTATTCTTTTTCCTCAAACTATTAAGAGAAGTTTTGTGAAGATGATGAAATGCAGCTGCCTACACATCTACTGCTCTCTATTTACTGCTTTAACAGCAGTTTTAGTACTGTGTGCAGTTTCGGTGTCCTCAACATCAGAAGGACATGGAGCTGTTGGAGCAAGTCCAGAGGAGGCCACCAGGATGATCAGGGGCTGGAGCACCTCCCTATACAAAGACAGGCTGAGAACATGGGGGCTGCCCAGCCTGGAGAAGAGAAGCTGTATGGAGACCTCAGAGCAGCTTCCAGTGTCTGAAGGGGGCTACAGGGATGCTGAAGAGGGACTCTTCATCAGGGGCTGTAGCGATAGGACAAGGGGTGATGGGTTCAAACTGAAACAGGGGAAGTTCAGGTT
>WYDI02005495.1:6005-46619 GCA_009867235.2 Psittacus erithacus
GTGAGGTGTCCCTGGCCATGGCAGAGGGGTTGGAACTAGATGATCTTAAGGTCCTTTCCAACCCTAACTATTCTATGGTTCTGTGGTTCTAATGCTTCCTTCCCAGACTGTCCATACTTATTCTGCTCTGAAGCTTGTGCACACTGCATCATCACAGATTTTCAGTTTTTCTCCTTTCTCCTCTTCCATCTGGAGGCTGATGGATCCAAAAATGCAGACAAGTGTTTTCTTGATAATCAAAAATACTTGTGCTTCTATTTAAAGCAACAGGAGGTTAAAGGAGAGAACAATGAAGACAAGTGAATCCTGTTTGTTATAAGTTTTTACTGTTTAGTAAACCTCCCAGAGCATGATTACATCCGGGGGGTGGGGGGGAGGAGTATAGCTTTTATGTTTATATATTTATAAAGGGAAGTATTATTTGCAAACTAACTTCCTTAAACGTACTATAGTTAGTACTTAGCATACTAATAAAGTATTTCATAGAAACACTATAAGCTCAGTTACTGCTAAGTAAAGATATGTCCCCTATCGTAGAATCAATCAATCCTTCACATCAAATGTCAGAAGACTCAGTCTCCTCCCGGCTCATCCCTGCAGCATGTAGGAGCAAGATCCCAGAAAGTCACATAAACCACCAGCCAATCCAGGAACACAAAGGGCTCATGAAAAGATAGGGCCTTTTGGAGGGAGGGGGAGGGGCTGCTTTATTTCAATTCTGATATCCAAGCCACAGCAAAAGACCCAAGTGCTACACTAGAAATCTGCTTAGTATATAATAGCATGCAATTCAGGTTTAAACCTTTAACCAGGCCTCAGTTCGATTTTTCACATACTCAGTCTTTGAGAAATATTTCCTTAAAGCAAATAGACAAACAAACCGTTCTAATCACAGCAAAAAGTATGGTCAGCCTCTTCCCCAAGTGGGATTTTTCACATAATCTAAAACCATACCCAGTCACATTAGATACAAATTACTTCAAAGTATTCATTCCCTCTCCAAAGCTGCAACAACCTGACCAAGCATATGGAAAATACAGGATGATCTTTATATGTATTAGTCATTGGCACTCCAGTTCACTACGGTAGCTAACCCAAATGGGAAAATGCACACACTCGGAATTTCTGTTGCTGGGACAACAGCAGCAACAACAAAAAAAAAAAGGCAGTAACTTTCAAGGAGCATGTGTGATGTAATAATTTTGGTGAGAAAAGGGAAAATCCACAAATGCCAGCAATCGTTGTTTACAGCACAGCAGCACAGGGGCTTGCCTTTTATCTCAGGCTTCCTAGAATTGCTTCCTTGGGAGTGATGTTAAGGTAGGTACACAGTAGTAGGTTTTTGACTTTGATATCAGAGTATAGATTTTCATTTAGATTTCAAATCTGGGTGTTCTGTTATGGAGCTTATGGTTATGTTTAAAAACAAACTAACCAAAAGACGGGCATGTCTGTAAGCATAAAGTTGTTACATATAGCCACATGTTTAAGAAACAACACAATCCATGTTGAGCACTCCATTGGAGACCAGTCCTCAAATTCCTATTTGCATTTCAGCAGCACCTATATGACCTAGGACATGGGTCAATACAATTCTACTCCTCCAATTAAAAAAACCCAAACCAAAACCCTAACAGATTTAAGCAGTTCCAGCCTATTTCCCAGTGAGCGTTCAAGCCCACATCAATTTACCGCCTGCCTAGCTGTTAAGAAGCAAGCATTTATGGGGCTGTGCATCAGTGAAGCCACTCCAGCCTGCACTTCACCTTCCCAGCAACACCCTTGGGAGGGCACCTAAAGACATAAAAGTAAAATTGATCCAGGGTAGAGTACAGCCCTGCACACGAATGCATGAGCTGCCACAGTGGGGGCAGACTCACTGCTTACATGCAGAAGGGAACTTCTGAAAGGAATGCTGCCACCACTGAAAATAGCCTACAAGAACTATATACCTCTATCTACCAACAGTCAGATACACATGCGTCTAAATGATGTCTGCTTCAGAAAGTCTTATTCCATCCAGGTGTGGCATTTATGTGACATAACCCAGAACAACCACTGACCATTTGAAATAATGCATGTTGGAGGGAGGCTTCCCCTGTGTTAACTTGTATTCTCTTTTTCTTAAATATGTAAATAGCTAAGGTGCTCATAAATTATACACAGCACAGTTTTTAATACTTAAATTTTAGCAATAATTTATTTTGGATTTCAGTAATTTTTAAATGGGACAATCAGAACAATTTCAGAAAACACAGTTCCAGTTTAAATTCAAATAGCTGTGTAACTCATCATGCCTAGGAAAAAGTACCACACAAAATCTAACAAGCTCTGAAGAAAGGAGGGAGATCAAGAAACTGACTTCAAGTGAGTGTTACAAGTAATTAAATAATATTTTTTTAAAGAGTAAAAGCCTTGTTTAAATTCTGTTCCTCTTGAATTCTTAATGAATGACATTTAAAAAAACATTAGCGGCTGAAAATCTCATGATACTTCTTTACGAGCTTCCTCAGAAAGCTTTGGAAATGATCTTAAATCCAATCATTAACATCCATTGTATCTCTCTAAGCCTAAACATCATATGGAAGACATTAGAGAGATATTGACACTGAGTATTCTCTGTGTTGCATGACCTCAGGACAACATGCCAGTTCCTTGAAACATGGCTTGGTTACAGAGTGCAAATGGGATCAAGCCATGTTTTAATCATGTTTCCAAGTTGCTCTAGAGACCCAGCCTTTGCAAGGCTGCAAACTGGAAAAAACCCAAAACCACCAATGTTGAAACATCCTTCAGCTTTGCAGGCACTAGCACAGTGGATTGTAAAGAAAACATTCCGGCACCAAATGCTCCAACAGGGTCCCATAATGCAGATTTTAGCAAGGAAATTATGGGTTAATATAGGCACTGAGCAGCATATACCTTTTAGGACATGAAAAACCAAATTCTAAGCAGTTAAGCCACAGAATACACTCCATTTGCATGTACTTATACACAAATGACACACAGAAGTAGCCCTTCTCACCATCTCTGTGACTGGCCAGTACCCTTCTTCTCCAATCACCTCAGCCCTGCTCAGACAGGTCTTTGCTGGGTGCTGGATAGAGGAGCTGCTCAGGATGCAGCACCTTGCACACTGCTCACTGCTGCTACTGAGGGCCTGGAGGCTGGGTGGTGCAGGTGGCCACCTTGCAAACAAATGCTGCCAGGTCTAGGGGCCACTGACCAGCCCCAGTGCATCATCCTTGGAAGCATAACACCTTGGACACCCTCCACAAGCCAGGAATGACTCTCCACCCTGATGATCACAGGAGGCTGTAATGGAGCTATCCCTCCAGTCCCGAGCAGGAGAGGCAACACAAAGTCACACAAAGAACATCTGCTCTGTCATCATGCTGCCTGCCTTCCTCCGAGATCAGGGTAGTAAAGTACCAACAAAATGTATCTATAAAGGGACTATGTGTTTCCACAGGAGGAATGCCAACTGAGATATGGTACTAGCTGCAGCAGTCACCACATGAAAAATCCCCTGTGGCAACACCCAGGGCATCTGCACAGAAAGCATCACAGTCTAACATTTGAAAGTGCCAGACCACACACTGTCTTCATAATACGGTCTTTCATAAAAAGCAAGGGGAAAGAAGAAAAAACCTACCCCACACTTAATCCTTGCAAGACAGAAGGTCTGTATGCACTGGAGACCAGACTGTTTGCAGGTTTGTAATTCTATTGAGAATTTTCAAATGCAGGAGGAGAGGAGGAAAGATTCTGTATCACCTTACCCTCAACGTATAGCTACGCAATGAATTACGCCTGACTTCAGGCTGTGTTTTCCTATCTATAAACATTTATCATTTCTAGTTTCCTTGCTTAGAATTTATACAGCTTGTACACTTTGTGCTGTTTCTTTTTAATTCATATGCAAGCCCTCTGTAGACTCCTGCCTGGCTCTTATTTTGACTGTACTCTCATGTAGCAGCCAGACACTCATGAAAAGCCCTGTAACACGTTCATTTAGTATTCCCTATAGATGAAAAACAGCCTTAGTAAAGAAAATTAAGTTATAAGATGTTCAGTCAGAATTCTTTCTAAGCCACGGTGTATTTGTTGCAAAAATGGCATGACCCCTAAAGAACAACCAGCGTCATAAGTCATTTGAAACTTCTATTCCCCAAGCATATGGGTGTTGCGCATGGGATCCTTCCACACTAAATCCACTCAGTTGTTCTCTATTATTTTTCATTCATGTATCAAACTAAATGGTCTCAAGTCTAATGCCCATCTAAAGGCAGTGCACTATGCCTTCAATTAAACCCATGGATTATAAATTCCCTGTTCAGGTTAACAACCTTGCAAGTAGCCAAATCCAGATACCAAAACCTGACAAAATGACACTCACCTAAAATGAAGGGAACTGCATTGCTTTGAGGTGCTCAGAGAGATTTTCTTTCGAGTTGTCAAAACTAAATTACCAGAGGAGCTGCAGGCTAAATTTAGACTCTCCAGGGCTACATCCATCCATAACCTGGTGTTTTTGGCACATTGCTACTACAGCAGGCATTCAGAAAGCTCAGGGGACACTGCACTTTGCTCGGCCTACTTAGCAGAGACAAAAACACATCTAAGACTCCCAAAGAATGCAAATACTTTATGACTAAGCCAGCCTCTTCTTTTGCTGCGCCCATCCTAGCAGCTCTGTTCCTGTAACTGGCAACTGGGGAATAGGCTGGTATTGCTACAGCATATGCATTATCAAAGCTACTTCTTCGCAGCAATGAGAGAAAGGTCTGATTGCTTTTTCTGTCATTATTATGAATTGTCATGGTGAGCTTTATGTATGTGCTGAAAAAACCCTTTATTAAAAGGCAGAATCTCACATTATTCCTTCTTGCTTAGGATCAGAATGTTCAGAATTATTGCTAGGTTGGCTGCAAAACATGGGCACCCGTGAGATGTCATATACAGATGCTGGACACAAGTGTATGCCACATCTAGGCATCTCATGCCTCCTAAAAATAATGCCTTCCAGCTCTTCATTCAGACTTAACCTCCCTCCCTCCTTTTCCTCCCCTGCTTTTTCTGGCCTTCTGATTGCTCCTTATTAATAATAAATGAACAAGAACTGAATAGTGATGTAAAAGCATGACAAATCTTCATGCCCTTTTCTAAAAAGGAAGAAAATGTCTATACGATTTTACAGTAGGTTATAAAAATTCAGTTACAGTGGCTCTGCAGCTCCCTGCTAATGCTGTGAAATGCTTCATAGCTGTAAAGCTTTTCCCATATATTCCTTCTCTTTGAATTCCTGGGGAAATGCTCATATTTTATGGAAACTAACATTAAGCTGCATGAAAGCTGCCAATGCTTCAAGGAACATCAGCCAAAGGAATGCCAGAATGAATTACTTTGGTCATTCTCAAACTACAGTCCGTATCATGCTTGCTGGTGCTCTTCCTGTCTGTTGGTGCTACCGTTCCCCTAGTTTCCATCCTGTAAACTATACTGTGTCTACATTAAATAAAGTACTTTGAGTTTACATGGTAAATACAGAAAGATTCCCAAAGCTTCTTGTTCATCTATCTTCAATCCCTACATGTGCATGTCTTGCACATGAGAAACAGGCTATACAGTCTCAAATGGAAAGGACCTGTGCTCTAGTGTCTGCAACAACCTAGCAGAGCTTAGATTCATCTCCTCAGAGAATAAATTCCCTTGGACTACAGGGTACTAAAATGCTTCTTCAGGTAAGGAACTATTAAAGCCCCATCTGAGACTGTAATGAACAATAACACAAAACTAATAACATGTAAGAATCAAGCTCAACTATAAAACCAAATGGAGAAATTCAAGTTTACAGCTTTGACCTGTTAAGATATGAACGTAAAAGCATCAGGTAACAATAGCAGTCAATACAGTCCAGGAAGCTCTAAAGGAAGAAAAGGTTTAATAGAAGAAGAGCTGAAATAAGATGACCTTTTTTCAGCTTTTCCCTTGTGGTGTGTCCCAAAATCCTCAGTGGATGTCACAGAAAAAGTTGGATAAGAAGCTATGTAAATGAAATGGGACAGTGGCTTAGTGACAATTTCCATGTTTTTCTTCTGCCTGCCCCACCCAGCAGAAGTCTCTCAATCTATTTTCTTAAATAACTTTAACTCATTGTTCTCTGCACAATCTAAACCTTCTTAGATCACCTCTTCCCTCCCTGTTTTGGGAAAGATTTGGAGTTTTTTTGGTGTTTTTTTGTTTTGTTTTATAAGCCCACACACACTTAACTGAGTGGAGAATTCACTTCAAAAGCTTCCTTTCAACTATTTATGAGCATATAAATAGCTATACAGGAACAAGTCAATAACTGGTCTAGTATACTTCCTGTTTCAAACAATGGCAAACGTTGGGTATTTTGGGATGAAAACGTCCATTTTCTTGCATCTTTCTATAGCCTGATAAGCCTGTGTGCATGTGTATACCCATATGTCTCTCTATATAGCTACACCTATATTTACACATGTGCACGCACATCCCCACATGAATGCCTTCTTTATGCATAACTCAATAAAATACTTAGGCTAACTTCTGGGCATGTAAATGTAACAACAGCTAACTATAACATTTCAAGCTCAAGTTCAGCAACCATTAAAAAGGTTATTTCCTGTGTTCTATGTCTTTAATTACTTAATTTATATTGGTTACTGACATGCACTGTAACCTCCCCTTTCTCAACCTCAATGTTATAGTCATTGTGCAAGCCTGCAAGCCTGCTTCTGCAGCTAACAATTGTTTTTCAAGTTTTGAGGTGTAAGCTATGAAGCTATCATACTCCAGAGATTTTTCTATACCTTTCAGGGGAACATCTCAGAAAAATTACCTATAATGGTAGGTAAATTCAAATGTATGAATGTAAGACCCCACACTAATGCATTTCATCTGTATCAGTAAATAGCTGAAATGTGGTAACGTAGCTTCAGTTCTATGCACTTAGAGCATTGTCTTCTTAAGATATTCCCAGCATGTCAGTTGTCTGGAAATAGCAATCTAAGTTAGATCTCCTCCAACACAAACATCTTCAGATTTAAAAATCACAGTAGGAAATCAGAAAGAATCACTCCCCCGGGGCATCTGTATTTTCAGTGAAATATCAGCTTTTGTCTGCATCATTTCTACTCATCATCTAGTTACAGACCCAGCTGTTTAACACGTATCTTGTAGCTGCCACTCTGATTAACCAAAGTGTCCAAAGTATTCAAACCATTACTCTTTTTTTTTTAAGGCTCATTACCAAAGTTACTTACAACAAGAGTTCAGTTACACTTACAGAGAAACAGGAAGATTTTCTTGACAAACTCCGAAAGCCCTTGCAGCAGCTAGAGGCTCATTTCCTCAAATTCATGTTGTTCTTCACAGTCACACTTGTGCTCTTTTTCTGAAAAGATCAGCAGGAATTTGAGGACCCTCACCAGGAAGGAAAAGCTGCCGGAGAATTTTGTTCAGCTGGGGTGTCAGTTCTTTATTTGTCTCTTTTTCAGCTATGTCCACCCCAATAGCTTGAAAACACAATAGCTTATCACTCTATTATTTTCTTGCTTAGTCAGCCTTTTTATCACTTCTGTGTATCTTCTGCTACATCTGTCCCATTCACCTCTGCATTTGTTATGCTTTCTCAAGGCACCTTATCCTTCCATGATTAACATGAAAGCAAAAAACACTTCCTTTGCACGTATGTTAGTCTCTTTTCTCAGAGTAACTGGTTTATGTCAAAACTTAAAGTTATCTATTTTCAACAAATCAGACTTTTAGAGTGGTTTTAATATAAATACTTGTGAAGCATACCACACTTTCTTACCTGAACAGAGTTGCTCGACTTTTGTGTAGTTTAAAGCTAATATATCATTAACCCATGCGATGATGTCATGTCTGCTCATAGTCTCTTGGGTTATAGAGGTAGAGTACACGTTGACCGCCATTCCCCAGCTAGGAAAAAAAGGACAAAAAAACAGTTTTGGCATTTTGATAGCTTTTTTCTGGATACAACAAATTAACACTTCCTGTCCAAAAAACCCAAGAAGAGTAGGAAAAGCTGCATCACTGCACAACCTTCTCTTATGTACTGAGATTGGAGACATAATTTTTATTTGTTGATGCTATATAACCTCCTCAATGTCCTCTTGGAATATATGAATATATTTCTCTGTCTGTCACTGAATTTAAAGAACATACAAATCTACAATATTCTGCTTAATGCTAATAAGGTAGGAAAAAAAAAAAAAAGAGTACGACATAGCCTGCAGATATGCAGTCAGGATCAGACACCTGGGATTTGTCACATAGTGCTGCACAAATATAGTGATCTGACACATATCCGTCAGCTTTTTGCTGCTGCAGGATGATCAGACTGCCTAAATGAGTACTTAATTTTCAGATATCTTCTAGAAGATGCAGTGGTTCTACTTACTCAAATACTGATTTCTCACTGGTTCAGGGGCCTTCTGGATCACTAATTCAGTTTCTAACAATATAGAACAAATACTAGGTAACCTTTCTTATCAATGCACCAACTTCTATCCTGAAATTAACTGAGACTTGCACCCCCAACCATCTGGTTGGAAAGCTGCTGTGGAGCCTGATTCCTCTAAACTGTTAGGAACATTCCCTCTTAGCTTAAACCCATTTGTTCTTCTGCCAACATTACCCTCCAACTCTAACGGCCTTTTCTTCCCCAGAGCTGATTTCATAATGTGTCAGGGAAAGCAGTCAGCCTGTTCCAATGCCCAGGTAGTCTAGATCAAACAAATTAATCCTCTGAGTCTCTTATCAACTGAGACCTTCACTTCCTGCTCATTCCAGCAGTCCTCCTTGAAAATAGCCAAGCAGTTTCAAAATGAAACATTAGGACAATGTTTCACCAAGACCTTGGGAAACGGCATTCTGTTCTCAAAATTTTCATGGCCACATCATCTTAAGAAGATTCATCTAGTTAGCTAAGGTCCTTTCCTGCAAGTAGGCAATTCGTAGTAGCTTTTATCATCAGCCCCCAAGCACACAGACTGGAAACACATACTGCTGGATTTTATGTTCTGTTATTCTACACTAGTCACATCTTCCTGTTACCACACATTACCAAGAGAAAAGATGGGCACATCCAAGGTCATCTCATCGACAGTTTCAAAGAGCTGAACCAAAATGATTCATGAAAAGAATAAATAATGTTCCCAAGACTAGTGGACTTCAGGAAGTCTGCCAGTAACAATCCAAGTACGAGGTGTTTCAGAAATGATCAAATAGTCAAAATCGCACTATTCTTCTTGCAAAGGAAGGGTTTGGTGAGGACTGCGTGCCTATTTCTCTAGTGACACTTTGTAGCTACCACTTAACTGGCTGGCTTTGGTGCCCGTCCTGATACCTCGGCCTTGCACCTCAGCCTCCTCCCTCCATGAAGGAGAGCAGGATCTCTTCCGTGGGATCTGAGGTCTGCATTGACAATTTGCAGAGCTCACCATCTGAAGCCTGACAGACAGTTCTGCAGAGAACACAAACACCACGGGGGTTAACTCTGCCCTTAGTGAGATATGCTGGAGCAACTTAGGTAAAAAGTGTGAAAAAAAACCCACCAGCATGAAACTTGACTCAGTAACATGTAAGTAGGTACGGGCCCTCGACCCACTCCTGTATGGGCACTTCTGAATTACAGAACATATCAGCCTGTCCTCCATCAGTCTGTTCAGTTCTTCCTACAGGCTCCCAGACAGCACAGCTAATTGTATGAACTGTACAGCCCTGCATTCACTGTAACAGTTAGCAAAGGTTGTTTTCTTGGAACACGCTAAGTGCTTGTACTGAACTGAGCGCTAGGAACAAAGTTTGAGAAATAGGGAGTGCCCTTTTATTCTGTAAACCACACTATAACGGGTGGCCATGAAAGCTTAGAGTCAACATCAGGACGGAAGGGACCAAGCAGACAAACAGCACCTTTGTTACTAACGGCGTCTGAAGTTAACACCACCACTGCTAGCATGGTTTTTACTTCATTATTTTGAGACTTTTTATACAGACAAGGAACTAACAGAAATACACTATCACTATTAAACTAACATGTTAAATATTGTTTGTAAGATCAGTTCAAGTAACAGCTTAACAGTGAACTTAACATTCATTTAAGATTCAGAATACTGAGTTTAATATGAAAACAACTGTTCAATATGGAACAGCCTGCTAACTTCTAAACAAGCTATTTAGATGATAACATTTGAAATAAAGATACTCTGATCTGCGATTGCCACTACTTCATCCAATTTTAATAGGCCTCTTGAGGCATGGCAGGACTCGGAACAACCATCAGCTACCAGTGGCGAAAGAAGAAAGTCTACTCTGTTAAAAAGATCAAGGAAATCTATATGCAGGAAGGAAGCAGAAATTCCTCCTTCACCCTTTTCCAAAAGCAACTGCAAAGAGAATGCAGAACAAACAACCTCCTTTGCTGCAGCATGTGGGGTGGGGAACTCCAGGAAACTGAGTAAATGAATAACCTTGAGCTTTATAATGATACCCTGAAGGATATCTGTAATATAACTTACGCTGTGCCTGCAAATGAATTATTGCAGTCTATGGGTCAAATGCAGGTCCAGGCTATTTGTCAGAGACAATAGCTTCACATTTGTATACACAGGTATGCATGAGGGTGTACCAACACAATTTTAAACCATATGCAAAATTAATCAGAACTTTTGATAAAAAAAATAAATCAGTAACATGCCAGTGCCATTTATTCTCAGCGACATGTTAACACGTCTGAATCCTGCGCGTCCTGTCTCCTGAAGGACTTCACCGCGTATTTTGCATCCCCTGTCACCCGCCCTCCTAATGGTTACATTTTAAACAAACTCAGCTGGGAAGGTTTCCTTTAGTGTAAGCAGGTTCCAATTTGGTGCTTAGATACACATATATCCTGTTTGCCACACAGACAGACCTTGAAAAAAAAAAAGAACAGAAGAAAAAGTACAAGCAGGCATAGATAGCTGAGCCATGCTCAGCAACAGACAAGAACCACTGCGCTTGACATCCACAGCTGGGCTCAGGTTTTCTTCAGGACTGTTCCCTAAGTGCTGAACTACTTTGAAAAATGTGATCCAAATCCAAAACACATTAATAAACATCTGTAAGGCAACGCTACAAAACAGCTAGACTGGTGGAGATACACAGGACATACTCTGAACAGCCAAGTAGCTAACACCTTGATCATATGTCTTAATACACCTTTACTTCCCAGTGACATTATTTACATTTTCTACTTGTTAGGCTTTCCTTGTTTAGGCTGAACACCCTCAAGAATAAGATACACAAGCCTGAAAACCAGCATATACCTGAGATGTTCCACCTTCCATAGAGATGCCTGGCAATCCTACAGTACGTAAAAACAGATTGAAGACAGCACATCATATTCCCCACTTCAGAGCACAGAGGTGCTTAAAAACTTCTGTTACAGTACTGCCTCACCAGAGAAGACTCTCCTTTGCTTTACTTAGAAGAAACTGAAAATAAAATCCTTAGTAAATACAAACAAGCCATAGGAGAGTCTTCACGTGGTAGTCCAGACCATTCACTCTATACATGCACAGCTAAGCACCATAAAGCTGGGTTCAGAGGATTAGTAAGGTGCTGAAAATCATGTATATGCTTAAGCAGTTCCCTCAGTCAGAAATATAGTGGCTCAGCACATCCGATGGCAAACATTATACCCAAAGGATTATTAATTTCTTAAGGCATTACCTGCAACACTGAACATCCATCTATTAGACATTTTCCACTGCTCTTGTTACAGATAACTGCAGCTGTTACGAGGTGCTATCCAGCTATGTTTAAGAACAGTTGTGCAAGAGGCATATTTACTTTACTTTTCTGGGGAAAGATGAATAATTGTTGACAGAAGCAGCATTTTATGATGGCAAACCAGTAATAATGGCAAGGCTGAAAGAATTACAGCAATGAATCTATCTGTAGTGTAAATACCCATCATATGTGCCTTCACCTCTGAACCCACAAGGACTTCCTGTTTCATACAATTAAGCATAGTATGATGCTAAGTTTTTAAATGCAGTAGAAAGCCTGTGTGACGATACAAAGAGGAGTCTTCTGGAAGCTGGTACCTGAGAGCACTGGGATAAGATACCACCAGTAAAACAGAAGATAGTATACCAAAATTTACTGAAGTGGAAGATATAGCAGAAAGGCTAAGATGTACCTGTGCAAGACTGCTGTAGCTCCTGTTAGACAGGCATTCTAGATTAAAGCTACTGCAAAACAAAACCCCCTGAAGGAAGAAACCTGACAGCCTCAGCAGCTGGATTCCTGTTGTAGAAGGAAAATTTGTCCTTTCATACCATCCTGAAACAGCAGCTGGACCTTGCCTGCTTTTTTTAACATTCACTGCTTACAGCTTTAGCCATAGTCATTAGAGGCTAGTTATGCTTGAGGTTGTCTTCACTGAAAGGAGTGCTGAGGACACATAAACGACACAAAAAAGCTCCTGCACAATGCTGACAACACTGTTCTTATTCTACTTTTTGACTTATGCTGTATTCTTCCAGCAAATTCGATGGCCATGGCCATAGGCCTCATGTCAGAGCACTGCAACTGAAGTGGTATTTGTAGCAAGCAGTATAAAGGCTCTGCCTCATTAGAAACTCAGTTACTAAGATTAATCACAAAGAGAGATTGCCACAGAAAAAAAAAATATAAGGAGAAAAGAATCCTGCGGTTGTATTATTGGAAGAAATTCACACCTTTTAAAATGTTCAATGTTAAATTTCTTGTGCGCTGTTCCCATGTTACTGTATAGCACTGAAATGTTAAAAAAAGTTTATTATCCATGTTATTCATGTTATCCGTGTTGTTATTCATTTACTTCTGAATGCCATTTTACCTTTACAACATGGATCCGACTTGACAACCTAAATTGATTTGCGAAGCATGCTACAGAGTCTAGACAAGACTGAGGCAATCCATGTACATTTTGACAGCATGAATGTTGGAGGATTATCATTTAACACAGCAAACAGCATATTTTCTATTGTTCTCATTGCAGTTTCCTGTTTAACTGCAAGTGAGATTAGAGTAATAGAGATTTACTTAGATTGGACTAGGGCATTCTCAAATTCTGTTATTTTAGAGGCTGCCTGCCAACCCTGGAATGTTCTGACCTACACAAATGTTTGTGACTGGTCTCAAGGACTGGTTTAGACCCAAATATGAGCAACTCTTACAAAGATGGGCAGTAATTCTGGTTTGTGGTACATAAGGCTTTAGAAAAAGTTAAAACCCCAAAAGCGTATTAGCTGAGAAGCAGAAAAATGCCAATTCTTTTTTCAGACATTCAGTTTCCCCAAATCTCAAACACACACTCAGAAGTATTCAAACAATATACACGATTTGAGCCAAAACCTCTGAGATGGCCCAATAACTAGCAATGCTGCATAGTTTTTACAAAACAGTTTGAAGTTTATTCACTAACCAGTAATGAAATCGGGGTAGTTTGCCAAAATGAAAAGAACAGTTACAAATTCCAAGAAAATGATTTAGTGCTCGGAAGATTTTAGGGCACCTGAGGAAGACAAGCCACGTTCATTGTCTCACTTCAAGTTGATCAACTGATTTTCTTGATCTGCCAGTCATATTTACATAGTCAAATAATAAAAAAACCCAAATCTTATTAATGCTATCTTTTCTCTCCTGCTGCCATTGAAACTGTACAGCTATGTAATAATGTCTTGTTTCCACAGTAATACTAGCACCGTTTTCCCCAGGGTCCACCTTTGCCTCCAGAAGTACAACATGGTATTAACACTTAACTACATGGTATCTTAATTGTGGCTGAAAGTGTCTGCATACTTTTTGAAAGGTTCCTTATCAATTTCTAGGAGTAAACAAATCTTAGCTAAAAAATACATTCTTGGCAACAGATAGAGGCTCAAGAAAAGCAGACACAAAATGGAAGCAATTCAGAGTCTTTGGCCACTGCCATTTCCACATAGGTATATTCAGACTAGCTGGTTAGAAAGAAACCACAGCACCCTCAGACTGCACCTTAGAGTAGTCCAGCCAAGCAGTTGCAGTGCTCAGCGCTGAACAGGCACTCAAAATGGGCAAGAATGCACAAATCTCAGTATAAAAAGAATGTTACTACAAATTAAGGAGGCATTTTAGTAACAAAGAACCACAGAAACCTTTGAAGTGGGTTGAATGAGAGGAACATAAGTGTGGCAAGGCTGCAATGCTAAAAAAAAAAAAATAAACTGCTTTTACTTAAAGTTATTACCCTCCCCCCACCAAGGCTTTCAACTCAAGATCTTAAGCTTCACTAGCTGCTTTGATGCCCCGAAGGAAGACATTCAACCTGTAACATTTTCGCAATAGACACTGGCCTACCTTTCACAATAGACAATGGGACTGTGGGGAAGATTGGTTCAGAGAAAAATAATTCTCAGACTTACACAGTAAATCCAAGTCAAGTAGAAACACCTATATTTTATAAAAAAGAAGAGGATCTAAGACCATTTTGTAACTAGAAAACCTTGAACAAGACAATGAATTAACCAACATTTAATCTTCTGTGAAACAAAGTCAATACACCAAGACACACGAGAGCTTTAATTCTCCTTTCACTGTTTTTTTTCCCCCCTCTTCAAAAATAACACATTACAAAGTATACACACAGACATCACCAAAGGATTTCTAAGAGGTTAAAAAGCGCCTTAAAGCAAGCTAGCAGCAGTGCTGAGAGCACATCATGGTGGAGAAAGGATTCCTTGAGAGGCAACACGTTAACAAGCCCCAGTTCCTAGCCTGGGTTCTGCAAATAACAGGGGAACATTCTGTCTTTGCTTCCACTAAATGATGGATGTTTTTCAGACAGTAGATCCTCAAGTGCTTTAGCAAATGCAGATTTATTGGAAAATGAAGACGGCAGCAGAGAAGACCTTGCCCCCAAACCCACTGCCCCACTTGAGCGCAGTGCATGAACTCCCAGGCAAAATAATGTGGATACAGCCACACACTTAAGCAGCCACCTGCATATACGCCAGGAAAACATCTGCCCCTGATTAGGAAGGGATAAAAATAACCAGAAACCTTAAGAAACACCAACACCGCTGGGCACCCAAGGCACTATGTTGGAGGCATAACCCACCAGCACAGCAGCCACACTGCAGCCTGGCAGCAGCTCTGGCAGGGCAGGCAGCCCGCTGCTCCCGACCCCTGCCATTTCCGCCTTTTAAGTCCAGAAAACGCTGTGGGTAGGCTTGGGAGTTTCAGCAGGGCTGACATCCAACTGGAGTCAGATGAAGTCACCACATGAATTTAGTTTTGACCTATCCGGGGTTTTGCTGCCCCCCTTCTCCTCCCCGACATGTACACACTGGGAGGTGAAAGGCTAAAGTAACACGTCGATTTACTCCAAGCATAACGTAATGGCAAATGAGATTTTGTAATACTATACAGTCTTCTGACAGGGGGTCTGAGCAGCCTCCAAGGGCCTCACCCCCACACAGAGCCAGGCAGCAAGGCAGTGACTCAGCAGGAGGCAGGCACTGAGCATTCACAGAAGAGGACAAGTCTGGGAAGAAGGGAAAACAGGAGTACTCAACAAGGGGAAATGCAATGCCTTTCTCCTAACACGTAGCTGCTGTTTCCTAACAAGAGACTGCAGTACACTAATAAAGTCTGGCTGTCCATGGTATGCATAGTTAGCCAGGAGAGCACTCTCAGGGGAAAGGTCTTGCACTAAAGAGGAACTACAATATACGTTTTCTACTCGCAAATGATGCAATATGATACAGAGAGCAAGAACTTTGTCATGCATCAACTTTTCTCTCTTTTACATTAAAAACAAATGCAGATACACACTGATTTAGCATTGCAACATTTATTCTAGGCTTAATACACGTATATGTTAGAGTCATAGGATATAATTCCAGTACCTAAAGGAGGTAGAAGAAAGCTGAAGAGGGTCTTTTTATAAGGGCATGCAGTAACAGGACAAGGTGGAATGGCTTTAAACTGAAAGATGGTAGATTTATACTGGATATTAGGAAGAAATTCTTTACTGTGAGGGTGGTGAGACTTCTGAACAGGTTGCCCAGGGAAGCTGTGGCTGCCCCATCCCTGGCAGTGTTAAGGCCAGGTTGGATGGGCCTTTGAACAGCCTGGTCTAGTGGAAGGTGTCCCTGCCCATGGCAGGGAGGTTGGAACTAGATGATTTTTAAGGTCCCTTCCAACTTGAACCATTCTATAATTCTGTGAATATCCTGAGTTGGAAGAGACCAACCAAGGATCATTGAGTCCAGCTCAATATTACTGCAGGGAATAAGGCCCTGTGAAAGTGGCCTTCTAACTAGTCCTTTGAAGACATCTGAAGTGACAGCCAGGAAAGGACAAGAAACAGCGCAGCAGACAGTGCAACTGTCCGAGGACCCATGGGCAAAGGGGCCACAGCACAGCCTTCATGAGAGAGCTGCTGAGCTGCCAGGCAGGCAGCCAGCCTTGCTCCATCCCAGAGCAAGATATCATAGCAGGAAGGTGGTGACACTGTGCAGGGGTATAAGACATTTATTTTAAGCCACCTTTACCCTGCAGTTGTAAACAAGCATGTGACAACAGATGAAGCAACAGGCAACTGTGCTGGCTGCTTTCATTTGGGCATCACTCTCCAAAACATGGCTGTGTATTTTTGTAATGCAAAATATTAAGCTCTAGTATGGTTATGCAGGGTTCCCACTGCTACCACAGCTCTGCTGCTATTTGGGGTTCAAAAGAGAAGTACCAGGCTTCCTGCTGGGTATGCAGAGCACTCAGTGGGCAGGTTCCTAGGACCAAGCTTCACCAGACATTTGCGACCTGAACCACGTGTAAATCCTCTGCCAGCATTTCCTCTGCAGACCAGTAAGCCAACACACGATGCAGCTTTTTATTAGGCTCTGCATTCAACCTCTCTCCCACTTCTCCCTCCAATGCTGGTGAAAGCTAGACTAATAATAATAACTGCAAAAAAATCGAAAAAACTTGGCGTTCTGACATCTCTGATGTTGTTGAAATAGGCCCAAATAAATAGTCCTGCCTTTGGCTTGTACAAACTCCCTACAAACCATTATTAATATTAAACCAATTTCAAGCATTAATACTACCAGCCATGACATAATTTTGGGTTTGGATACCAAAGCAACTTGACCTCTTCCACGATTCTCATGAGTTAATACTATAAAAGAAAAGGAAACACTGACATTATTCTGGTGCTCAAGATATTACCAGTAAAGGACTTGCATTTGAGAATTAATCCTACCAAGCACTGCCTAGAATAAGGCTGAACTTCTGAGTGCAATTGCTTAGCTGCTGAATTAATTTTGGAGCAACTAAAACCAGAATTCGCTAATCGTTCGAAGATAAATTGCCCTTTAGGAACATGCTAGCTCAACCATCTGTGATTTACGTAACATATTACTCTTGCTGTGTGCCAGTAATCACCAACTTATTTTACCATTGTTGCACTACCAACACAGTTCCTGAGACTACCGGCATCAAGTAAAGCTTTCCCAAAACTTATTTTTTCAACCATATTTGTCTTTGAAGGTCTGTCAAGTTGGCATTTTTCTTTTTGATTTCAATTTTTAACATCTCCTGCCTATCTAAAGGAGAGAAATCCCCAAAGATTTGTTTTCCCAAATAACATCCTTTTCTATGGTGCCTACTGCTCTGATGCAACTGTGACTGTAAGAACAGAATTACTGTCAGTTACAACAGTCTTTATCTATAAGCCCCAATAAAACCTTGTACCTTAAGCTAAGAGAAGCATAGATGTACTGTTTAATAGGATTTGGCCTCCTTTCATGGAATATCTTGAGGTCAATTCCTGAAGTGTATTGCTTCCAGCTGGCAAACAGTGACATTACCAAGTTCAAGTCCCACAATAAACAAGGAGAAAAAAAAGCAGCTTATTGCTTGAATTACCTTTGACTACATATAAGCGCAGTTAAGAAGGTAATAACCTATGCTGTAATGTGAATATTTAGTTTCTTCGAGCCTCTCAGTGTTGCTGTAGGTCATACAAGAAGACAGTTTTGCACCACTCCCTGTAAAAGCATGTTAGACTAAGCACACGGCTGGCAGTTTAATTCTGTGCTCATTTCCTGCAAATTAAACTTATCAATAATGTTAATACTTTTTGCATAAAAGAAATGAAAAATTTCTTAAAAGCAGAGGGAGTAATTTACCAGCTTTCAACTTCAAGACATAATCTTTAACTGCAATGTGTGCAATTATTTTTATGACACAGCAAATCTATCTCTTTACTTTACTGTGTGTTTACAAACTTTTGGTCATGCCTGGGTACTAAATTGCAGTTGTTCCCAGTGATTTGAAGAATGCAGTATGAAGTAATCAACACACTCCAGCAGCAGTATAGCTTTTGTGAGAATTAAGCTAGAAAACAGTCAAAATTGATGCAGCCAAACTGAGACTGCATACACACATTTTCCTTTTCCATTTGGAACCTTTGATGATAGGATGATTTCACCTCAGTGGCAGTACAAATTTGCTGGCGTATGATATTCCTTTCACTTTTAAAGTGCCTGATTTCATGATTCTGTTTAGTGTGCTGTTTTGAACTCAGGAGCCTATTTGAGTTACAGAATAAGATCGTAAAGTGACACTGGTAGGTGGGGAACTCCAGAGATACTGGCTCCAACCTCCCATTCACAGCAGAGCCAGCAAGAAAAAGCCGCTGGTTGTCCGTACCATCTATCTGAGTTTTGAGTCTCTCCGAGGACAGATATTCTACAGTTTCTCTGGGCAACTTCTTTCAGTGTTTGACCATTCCCACTGTGAATGTTTTTCTCCCAGTATCCAAAGTTCTTTCTACTGCTGCAGCTGCTGTCTGCCATTGCCTCTCATCCTCTCCCTAGGCATGTCAGAGAAGAACCTGGCTCCATTTTCTCTACACAAACCATACCCATTACACAGCTAAAGACTACAATGAGATCTTTCCTCTTCCTGAGCTTTCTTTTCCCCAGTTTGACCAAACCCAGCTCACACACTCCAGCCCTCTGACCATCCTGGTGGCCCTCCACCACACTCACTTCAGTATGTCCCTGTCTCTCAAACTGGAGAGGCCAAATTCATATACAGTATACAAGATGTGGTCTCAGAAGCACCACAAGGAAACAATCACCTCCCTGGAGCTGCTGGCTACATTCCTGCTAATGCAGCCTATCATTGGCTTGGCCTTTTTTCCTGGAAGAGCACACTGCTGACTCATGTTCACCCTTACCAGTACCACCAGGTCCATATTGTATAGCACTTCAGGAACAATTAGTGGAGAAAAACATTAAAAATAAAGCTGCTTAAGAGACAAGGTAGTTCTACAGCATCCCCATTGCTGGGAAACACAGATTAAAAATGTCCATTGGAAAGCCAAATGTCTGCAGGCAGAAATACAGAGGAAAAAATAACAGTTCTGACTTCATGAGTCTGACAACTGGGTAGACTCTTCTTGATGGTGCCAGGCAGTAGGACAAGATGCAATGGGCATGAACTAAAACACAAGAGGTTCTACCTGAACATAAAGAAGAATTTATTTACTGTGAGGGTGACTGAGCATTGGAATAGGCTGCCCAGGGAGGTCATGGAGTCTCTTTCCAAGAGGCATCTGAACACAACCCTGGGTAATGTGCTTTAAGTGATCCCGCTTGAGAAGGGAGGCTGGATTAGATGAGCTCCCGCAGCCCCTTCCAGCCTCAACCATTCTGTGAATTCACAAATCCTGTGAATGAATGTGGTATCTGAAAACACTGTTTTCAGATCCTGATTCAGAATCTACATCTTGCATAACTTTCAAACACTAATATGGGCAAGGAGTGATATAGACTCCAAACAACAATTCAGTGAAATACAATTAACACCATTCTGCATGACAAAGTTTCTAACAGAACGGCTACTTCCAGATGAATGTTGTCCATTTAGGAAAATATATCCCTTCTATTCAACTAATTATCATTTCACTGTCTCCATATTCTCAGCATTCCCACACAGCATAGTCTTTTTGTATACAAAAGCTCCTGTGGGACTTTCATATCACTGGGCTATGTATTCCACTTCCATACAAACAATTACTCACAGATTCTATAGTTATTTTAATAAGCTATGATTTGTATAACACTGAATCCATAAGTAAAGCAAATACATTCTACTTCAAATATTTCAGTGCTTCCTATTCATGATATTACTGGACTAGCTCCATAGAGATTAACCTTAAACAGCAAAGCATAACGACCATGCAAAATCTGCCTAAAATGAATTTTCATTCCTCCAAAATTGTTTAATATATATTGCCAGCAAGCCCTTCTGAGTATCAACACCGCATTCCAGAGTGACAGGCAAGAATTTGCATTCATGTGCATCTCTGAATAATTACAGCTGCTCGGGTAGGAAATCTATACATACTAAGGAACCCTGCTGTAGTGCGGATATTCACTTGAGTTATTCCTAAAAGACAAAACTGAAGTCCACGGGTCTTGCTAACTGGCTGTCAGGGTTCCAAATTTCCAAGACTCATAGCATTGAAAATGAAACCTCTCAAACAACACACACAACTGCATGGAAAAACAGAACGTACAGCATTGCTTTACACTGTACCATTAGAGCAAAATAAGCTATTCCTTTACTCTTTCAGCTGCCACAATAGAGAAGGGCCCATTTTACACAGAAGAAATACCAAACTCCAAACCAAGAATCTCTCAGTTTGCATAGCTTGTTTAAACATTGCTCCAGACCACTCAGTTTCTGTTTAAATTCACATGAGCCCACACCAAGGTTTCTGTCCTTGCCCCTCCAACCATGCAGGACCCAGATTCACAAGCTCTATCTTCCATCACTTTTCCATATTTCAAACCCCTTCCCTCCTCTAGTCAACACAAATAAGCAATTCAAGGCAGCTGTACGTAAGATGAGATAAAGACCACGACCTGCATGGCATATTCCTCTCCCGGCAGAATGATTTGGCTCAGTTGTAGGATTTCCTAAGGAAGCTACGTCCTTAAGTCTCAACTCACTGATGAATGTTTACATTTCCTGTTTGGATAGCATAGCAAAACAACAGATTTAACACAAAAGCACCCTTCACTGAGCATGGGAAGCCAGAAATCATTTTAGCGTGGTTAAACAGAGCCATTTAATGAGTGTGCTTTCAGTGTACAGAGCCTTCCCTACCAAATATTTAAAACTTAGTATATCACCAGAATACTAAGCAAAATTACATCAAAATATCACAGGCAAGGTTTTAATTTTCAATTAAATATGCAATAATATGAAGACAGCAGAATTGTGTTAAAAATAAAAAAGCCACTGCTTTTAAAACCTGACCAGTTAAATGCATATCCAGTAAACTTCTATAGCTGATATTTCCCTTCCCCTCCCACCTAATTATAATGAAACAATATGAAGAAGATGCTTTATCAGTGAGTCAGGCAGCAGAGATCTGAGCAAGATCCAAACAGCTACGCAGTGCACAGCTACCACCATCCACTGAAGAAACACGGATGTTTTGCATTTACGCTGCCTAGCACTGATACTGGAAGTGAGCAATCAGTGCTGCTAACAGAAGGCCAGAATTCAGAGAGCGAGGACGCAAGTATCCAAACACTGTCCTGGTGCAGTATGAGCCTTGCTGTTGCCACCACGCTTACTCCACGCTACAGCCTTCGTGCCATCCCCCTCAGTGGTTGACATGATTGAGAACAGATGTGGTGAGACCACTCGTTTTCAATTATCAAACAAAGGCTGAAAGTTGCATCTCTAAAATAAAAAGCTGGCACACAATTTTTCTTCTTTACCAAGCCTCTGCTATAATTAGCTTTGGGCATGAGGAAGGAGAAAAGACTGTTAAATTTAACTAACCTCCCCCCAAGCCCCAAACCCAAAACCTCTGAAGATAGTTTTAAAACTAAGTCTCTCATTCAAATGCCAGGGCTTGGAATGTAGACCTACTACACTTCTTTTTTGTTACTGCCTCCCTAAACAAGTTTTATATCTCAAAAGATTAGTACAGGTATGCCACCTGGGAAAACATTCCTCCAGTCTAACCTGCTTGTATGAGGCAAGCTGTATCTCCCCTCAGTAGCCATTGGTGTAGCAAAAGAAAAACCTCAGAAAAATAGCTTTAATCAGGCTCTCCTGGTCCACAGCCCCACCTTCAAATCACCTTTCTTTCACACAGTGTTTTTCAGTGCCTATTTTCAGGAAGGCTAGATTGAAGAAACCAGGCAGAAGCCAAAATGTCTATTTCTAAAAGTGACAGCAATCAGGTTCAGTTCTCGCATATCCTAAACTCACTCCTTTTTCTGTTAGTATGCCAGAACCACATTGCTGTTGCTATGCAGCTCAACAAGGTACTTTGAAAAAAAACCCACACCACACAACAAAAGCCAGAACAGCCTCCCACCTACAGGATGCTTCTGAAACCCACAGGGCCTGGGTGCAAACGAGGTGCACTCAGATCTTTTTTGGTGAGAGCATTTGAGCACAAGCTGAGAAGATGGTGCTGAGTTACTTTCATTTCCTTACACAAACTTGATTTGCTGTGGGGTGTTGTGTCCCCCCCAAGCAGAGCTACCTCTCTCAAACCCTGATTTTAACAAATAGCCTCAACTCCCCAAACATTGTGAAGACATTTCCTTCAAGAAAGATCTAAATCCAGGTCAAGAGAAATAACCCAGTAATGCAGGCACAGACTTTCTAGATTTCAAACTACACAATATTGAGCAGAGTCATCCTCCTAACCCTCCAAGACTTGCATTCACATGTGATTCCCAGTTATCATCTGACAGTTTCACCCTGTGGTTTTTGGGAGCTTCTGCTCAGCAGAAGATACCAAAACCAGCTCTCCTTAGGCAAAGTACTCCCTAATCAGAAAACAAGATTAAAGAGGAGCAGCAGCAGCAACAGGAAGCCAGCTTTACGAAAGTGAAAGAAGAGAAAATAAGAGTATACCTAAGCTCACAGGAACCAGAGATTTCTTCATGTTGCCTGTTACGCGGGTTAGTAGCTGCTGGCTAAAAGTCATCAGGATGGTCTTCTCTTGGATAGCTAGTAACTATCTTGTTGCAACCCAGATGCTTGACAGACAAGGGGAATATCAAACAACACTTTCAGAAAAGCTCTAACCAAAAACAAACACCCTCCCCCCCAAAAATCCCCAACACATTCATTATTGCCTTCCTCCTGCTTTCAGTGAAATCTAGGGCAAAAATTCTCATAATATGCAATAGGAGTCCTTAGGCCAAGAGAAAACACCCCTGAAAATAATTCAGTTACTAATATATTTAGTAGCATTTGCTTTGACTAGCATTTACAGTTTCAGAGGATGAAAACAGTCATGCCCATCTGCACTGTGGATGAGAAAACAACTCACTGCTTTTACTCTATATCGTCTTCCCACTTCTCAGCAAGTTTGGGCCCCTAGTTTTATCAATGCAAATAGTCTTTTTTTACTTCATTGGAATTACCTGCTTACCATACTCAATGGAACCTCATTTTAGAGCAAGAAATGCCTTCTACCCAAGGTAAGGTAAAGCCAGTAGTCTCCCTTTGTATCCCAAGTAAAGCTGCACAAATGTGAAAGGCACAGCACTACCAGAGATGATAGCAGGGACACATTCTGTGGAAGGAAGGATGCTCTTTGCCACATGGGACCAGCTTGCGCCCGACAATTCACTGGGAGTTGGGAAGACAAGGACCAAAACAGATTTTGCTATAATGTAAAGCTCTACTTTCATTGTGGAAGTTATCAGCTCATACTGCAGTAAAAGACAGTCAGATACACTCTGTAACACCCCACGGTTTATTTCAGCAGTGGGTGAGGAAATTGCCACTTCTGTCAAGCTTTCATTATTATGCACAGCATAAGAGGAAGGCATCTTCTAAGAGGAAGACAACGTTTAGAAAAAACAAATATTTAAAACAGATTCCATCAGAGAGGTACCTACTCATAAAAAAGAAGGTTTGGTGGGTTTTTTGAGTTTCTTTTAAGCTTAATGATTTGAAAAGAAATAATCAGGAAGATTGACCCCTTCCCCCTTCCTTTGTGAAATTGTGGGTACAAAACTAAACATAGCCACATAACCATTTTTCTAGCAGCATGTAGATAAAACAAAAGTTAGACGTGGTGTCCTGCAAAGTAGGGTACAACAGTTTTTCCCTTCTAGACCAGAATGGTTTAGGCTAGGTATGCTATTCAAACCTGGAGATACTCAAACTCGTTATCCAGCTTGCTTTTAAAAATCCGATGGGCTGAGCACCACACAAGACGCCTGGAGTCTGGCAAAAAAGCACTGCAGACATGCCCTGTTCAAAAAAATTCCCCACACAGCTGTTGATTCGGTTTCTCATTGAATTTTTTCAGCCTTCTTTGAACATACAAGTAAAACTATAATTAAATGTAATGCTGTTCTCAGAAGTGAGCCCAAACCTATTTTGGGCCAAAAAAAATGACACCTCAGTTCCAAACAGATTTTAAAGTCAGTCTCCTGATCCAGAGAGCCTGAAATAGCATTTCACTGGAGAAATACAGATTGATTACAGTCGTTTACTCTGAAAGGTAACATCTACTTGTGACTAAATTTTATGCCAAAGTGCCTGGTTTCCATTTACCAGCTAAGTAAGACTGGATGAGAAATTTAACACCTTGGGCCTGTATGTCCCAGTCCGCAAAATGTAATATGTCCTTTGGAAGACTTGGGAAAACTATTTGTGGCTTTGCATACGGAGCACATAACTGGGACTCATATGGTATAGGTTCAACTCCCTGCTGCATCCTAAACTCAAAGGATAACTTAGGGCAATGCCATCCATTGCCAGCTTCCTAGCCTGTAAAATGGTGTAAACAGCTCTTTTAAAGTCTGCTTCAGTGGCTGGATATCAAATCTTTGGTAGAAGCTGGTATTTGAAACAGTAAACTTTAAAGTTTGAGACTAAACTGGTAAACATATATTCATTATGATCAAACAACTTCTGTTTTAAAATATTTATGAAACAGAACATATTAAAAGTAGTAAAATGACAAAGCATTTCTGATATTACAGGAGAGAGAACCAAAAGATAAATACTGAGCCTCTATACACAGGGCAGATGCAGTTTAACTGCAGCAAAGCTGCAGTTGCGAGTAAAGTACGTGCTTCTAGATCAGTACAACTGCCGATCTGGTGTCATGCTCCAGGCTGTGTTTAATGACTTATTTATTCCATATTTCTAGATACAGATGGAACAAACCAGCCTGACAATCAGAGGCATAGCAACCTGATGTGTCATACAGTGAAGTTATACAGGCTGCTTCAAAAGTCTGCTTCAAAGTCAGCCTGGCACCAACAGTGCAGCGTGGCAGTCGGCACAATACTGACGGTATTAACCTGTTATATTTAGTGATCTGCTGCTGCAACTCAAACCAATCAAAAGCCGAACTAGTCTAGCTTCTAAAAGTTTCCATGGCAATTAAAAAACCATTCTTTTCCAGTGTCAAGAAGAAATTTCACTACAGTTTTCACATATTTCTTTAATGCTTCCTTTCTGTTGTGGCTAATATTTACCTCACAAAGTAGTCAGCTACAGGTGAAAACAAATCAAGTATCATCCACCCCCATGAAGAAAAGGGGAAATAAATAGGAATGGGTACTATGACTTTGTAGATCAAGATAGGTTTCCACAAGGCAAAGAGAACATAATTCCCCAGTGGAAATTTTTATTTGTGCATTAAAGGTCTATTTCTGAAATACTGAATTGGATTATTTATTTACTGCTCAAAAATAATGTGACATTAACATTAGTAGCTCTGCATCCCTTTATATTGCTCCAGGTATGGATACAAATGGATACAAAGCTAAGACTAAGGAGTTCTCCCTCGGATGAAGGGCTATTCACACACAGAATAACTTCACAGTTTCTGGAAAACTGGGTAACATAACTATTTCTATCATCATATGTTTAACACAGCAGCCTCACGAAATCTCTTTCCTAGACATAGTTCAATGTATGATATGACAGGTAGAAGGACAAGATGACAGACTTGTTGATGGCTGCAGAAAATTACGTACAAACCTATTGCAAGAGGATAATGGAGAACCCCATCTAACAGAGGTTTTCCAAAGAACCCTTTTGAAGGACAGCAGTGAGATAGCAATCAGTAGCACCTGACACATGTTGCACTAACTAAAAATAGATGCATGATAATTCATGTAAAATCTATTTCATATTTCTGCTTAGGTGCACGATAAAAATACAGCTTTCCTCTACAACACAACCTTGTACCGCTCAGCTGAAATGTAAGTATAGGAAGCCAGAGCTCCAATCTTTCTGCAAGTAGAAATAGGTCTTCACAAAAGCAATTTTGCTACTTTGTGCTAAACGCGTGCATCCGGGGCTTCATTACACAAAGCATCAATAGATTCAGAGAGAGAGACAGACTAAATTTTGTGGTATTTAAACAAACACATGCTTGGATCTCTGATGCATCTCACGGTCTCCCGTCAGTGTGCGATCAACAATAAGATTCACTGTTAAGGTTATTAATGGTCAGCAGCTCTGCTATTCCTCAGCAGCAGAAGAAATACTGTAATTTTCTTCAAACAAGCAAGTCATCCACATTTGTTTTCATCTAATCGAGCATACAACTCGCCAATTTAGTCAGATATTTGAGAGCAGCATCATTTCCTGCCGTTCGAAAATCAGCTTTAAGGGGCGTGTTCTCTGCAGAGGCACCACTTGCTGTCACTCTGGCAGTATTTAAAATAACTGTATATTAACATAAGGGGAGCTACCGGCCGTATTTATCGAGTCGGCAGCAAGGAGCACATCAAACCAGTTGCGTTCCGGGCTGCGCCGCGGCCCTTATCAAACAATGCAAACAATTTTAATGAGCTTATCTGCTGGAGCACATTGTCAGAGATGTTAACGCAGCAGCGCTGCCAAACGATTCATCAAAAATGCCTACAACTGCGACAAAGGACGTGCCCCCCCAAATGAGAAACGATAAATAAATACAAAATGGGGTTGGCGGGGGATGGGGGAAGGAAGAGGACGGATGGAGCCGCCCCCCCCGCGCAAGCACCGGGGGGGTGAGGTGGGTGGGGGCTGTCAGCCCGGCCCCGATGAGCGGGGAGCCACTGTCAGCCCCGGGCCGGCGTGCTGGGAGTGGAGGGTCCCAGCCGCCCCTTGGGGCAATGCCCGCCGCCCGGTGCGTTTCTTGGGCCGCGTAGGGGCTGTCCGCGCACCGCCATCCCCGGCCGCCGCCTCCCGCACGGCGCCGCCTCCGGTATCCGCAGCGAGGTGCTGCGGCTCTTTCCAGGGGGAGCTGGCTGCCTGCGCGGGTCTCGCTTTCCCTTCCTTCCCTTTTTTCTTCTCCTCCCTTCCCTTTTTCCCCTTTTGTTTTTGCTTTTTATTATCTCAGCCCGCCTTTCTTCAGCCGGCAGCAGCGAGCCCCGCAGACATCCCGCCTATTCACCGAACGCTTCCCATCCGGACAATGCCAGTTCCCGTCCCCCCGCGTCGGCGGGACTGGGAAGAGGGGGGGGCTGCAGCCCGCCCGCCTTATGCAACAGCCCCCCGCGCTGCAGCCCCCCCACCCCGCCTCCCTCCCGCCGCCGCCCCGCCATCCGCCGCAGTACCTGTAGGAGCGCTCCCCCCGCACGGTGTGCTTCCTGAAGGGGATGATGGTGGTCCCGTTATCCTGGATGATGTCGTTATTATTCTCGCCATTTGGGGACAGGGCTTGTGTCGGTCCGGGCATTGGCGCTCCCGCGGCTACCTCCGCCGAGCCCCGCGCTGCTGGTGTGCGGAAGGTGGCGGCACACGACACTCACCGCCCGCCGCGCCGCTCCGAGCCCCGCCCCGCCGTGCACGTCAGCCCCTCGCCGCCGCCCCACGTGACCGCCCCTCGCCATGGCAACCGGCCGACTCCTCACCTCGCCTCCCTCCGCGCCGCGGCCGCCCCGCTGCGCCGTGGAGGGGACCGGGCCCCTGCACAAAGAGCCGCCCTTCCCGGGGCTTGCGGGGAGAGCCGCTGCGGCGCGGGCCTGCTCGGTGCGGGCAGACAAAGCGCAGGGCGCAGCCCCACACCGTTATCCCGCCGCCTCCACGCTTGTCCCCGCACTCGTGGGCGGTGCCGAAGCACGTCCCCCTCCCTCCTCCGCTCCCTGCCGCCTCTCCCCGTGACAACGGCGGCTGCGGTTTCGCCCTGGTTTTTCGAGAACCGCTCAAAGCGCTGCTCCTCCTCGCCCCGACACCACGCAGCTATTCCGGGTGCTGCCTCTGTGCTGGCCCCCCGGCGCGCTGTGAAAATGCCCAGCTGACAGCGGCGCGATCCGGACAGGGAAACGCCACCCAGCTCTCCCCAGCATCTTCGCTCTGCTCTGGTGTGCCTGGGGTATCGCCACCTCCGCTGCACAAAGCTTGCCCTTGTCTGCCCGCAGCTCGCAAGAACAGCCTTTGTGTTTGATACAGTAGGCTCATAAAATGTACATTAAATGGTGTGAGAATACAAGGAGGTCAGAAATCATGGACTCCTAATCATAAAAGCATGAGGTCTAAGCTCAGAAAGGCTATTTCCCCCCTGTTCCCGAATCACCTACTCCACCCAGATTTTCACCCCTCCCACCCAAACACCAGGATGCCCAAGTTACCAGGCTCTGTCCCTGTTACAGCTTCACTGGGGAGCACAGCCAAACACCTGTCAAGCTGCACTGCGCATTTCCAGCTTTTTCCTGCTCTCAGGCTTACAGAGAAACCATCCGACAGCCCATCCTTTGCCGTCTTGCCTGGGTCAGAAACAAGAGGGAAAGAAACCTGCCAAGGCAATCGCACTGAACTGCTGGCACTGCTTGCTCTGTTGGCACCACCATTCACAAGATCCCTCATCTCTTCCTCCCCTTCACTTAAAAGCATTTCTTAGTTCCCTCCACCCCAGTCCATTTCTCTCTGCATACCTCTGATTTCTGCAATCTCCCCTTGCCTAAACAACAACATGTTTCAGAGTGACATTAACCACAGAGCAAGGCTGGTCACCCTCAGAAGCACATCTTAACTTCACCAGGGTAAAACCTACTCTCACTTCCTAACAGTGGATCACAGATCACACATTTACACATTAGAGAAACAAACTGTCCAACTGTTCACAAATTGTTTCCTCTAAACAGAAACCAGCAAGAGTGACTATGGGCACAGTCTCTAAACAGCTCTGCATGACCTCAAGGCTGTTAGATGCCAAAGGGCAAAAAATACTGGGGTAGATGTACTAACATCTTAAAAATACCCACCCCCAAATCCAGCTCTCAAAATGAGTTTAAGGTGTCAGATCAAATAGAAGTAATATGGGTATTTCTAATACGCTCTCAGAGGCATATACTGGTATTTTATTAAAACTTGAAAGTTCTGAAGTCCGAGTTTGCTTGTGCTTATACCTTATTTTTTCTGCACAAAGAAAGTGATTTTACAACATTTTACATAATCTTTATCTAACCTTTCAGGCTGAAATGACACTTGGCTAAAAGCTTAGTTTGCATGATTATGCTTATGATACTCTGGATTCACAGAGAGATTAGAAGGTGAACACAATCAATAACTAAACACCAACTGCATGTCACTTTGACTGCTGAGAAACTACTTGGACTTTAATCAGAGGTATACATTAACACATGCACGCAGAGCCATCTCTAACAAACCTCAAATTTGTTTGCCAATTTGCCACGGTCCTCTGAACACTATGACAGGAGGTTGAATTTATTCTTTCTGCCAGGTTTTCAAATATGCTGAAATTTTGCTCTCAGCAACCAACCTATGGATATTTGCAGATGACATACTATATTGAAAAACATTCCATTCATCTGCCAACAGTAAACCCGACCAAGAAAGTTGCCTTCAAGGCTTTTTCAAAACAAGCAACAAAATACATTCTGCTAAAAAGGCCAGTGAGTGAGTTAGTAACACTCAAGAGCATGAAGAAGCCAGAAATGCTACATGGTGACAGTATAAAAATACTCCATAGCGGGTCTTTATCTGCCAGACATAACCCTACCCGCTCTGCTACGCAATGAGCAGCAAAGCACTCTGCTACCCTAACTTGTAAAGGTATTTTTATTTCTTCACCAGTGGCAAAGAACAGAAGCTTCTTTACTGAAGTCTCCAAAACTGTTTATAACGTGTACTGGCAAAGCTATAGAGAAGTGTGGGTGACAACAGCACAGCAGCCTCACTTCAAACTCCTCTGGCCCCCGCGTTAGGATTCAAAGTCAGAACACACCTGCTGCTCAGTGCAGTACCTAACCTTTATAGAAGGTGAGCCAGGCCACAGCTAAAGCACCTTGGCACTGATTTTCAGAAAGCATCATGCTTCTTCAGTTGAGCTAGACCAGCCTGGGGGCACAGGACACAATATGGATTCCATACACATGGTACTATCTCTCTCCACTTACTTCTCTGTTTCTGAGCAACGTGTGACCCACAAATACAATTCTTATCTTTACATGCACGAAGCCCCCAGCTGCTTCTTCCCACTTTCATCATTCTGAGCAAAGAGGTCTCAGAGTAGATACAGCAACAGACAAAAAACAGGAACTTGTTGCTGTTATTAGATGACTGCAGCTGTGCTGCCCATATAGATTTTACATGCAGTAGGCATACAAATAGAAAAGTAGCTTGAGGAATAAAAGGTCAGCATGGTGTTGATAAAAAAGCCCCACATATGGGATATTGAAAGCACTGAAATCTAGTACCCACAAGTGGTAATGCAGACTAAGCAAAGCAAACTGTCAGGAAAGCAATTAATGCCAAAGGGTGGAATTACTAAACCTAATGTAATAGATCTTCAAGCACTGAGAACTACAGAAGCAATGGCTGGATGTGACCTATAGAGGTCATCCAGTCCAACCTTCCACTTAGAGCAGGACCATCACCAACACGAGATCAGGTCATGTTTCGTGACAAGATCATAGACTAGCAAAATCTTGACAATCTCCAAGGATGCAGATGTCGCATCCTCTCAGGGCATCCCATTCCCATGACACATTAGCTTGTTGTTCCCTATTTCGCACCTGATTTTGGCTGCAAGGTGATCCTAAGCTTTCCCTCGAGTATACAGCAAGTCCCAGGCATGCTGATGACAAAAAAAATACCATCCTACCCTAGAACATGCATTCCAGTTTGATTTCTGCTGTGGTAACTGGATAGAGTGAACACTAATGAGCACTGCAACAGGCCTAAACATCATTCTTCAAAATCTGACTGCTCCTTCCTCCTCAGAGCTTCCATTTTCAGTTCCTCTCTCCTTACTTGCTTGCTCTAGGCCTCACTTACTGCAATAAAAAGGCCATGCAGTGCAATTTATAATAGCCAAGATTGAAATCCTCTAAAATCCCAAAATGCAGCATTAAAAAGACCTCAGGCATGCTTAAGCTAGAATTTTATGAAGCAGTTAGTGTGGAAATAAATTATGAGAATTTTAACACTGATAAGGGTTGACCAATGCACAACTTCTGAGAAGAGAGTTTATGGCCACAGTAGAGATATTCATCAGAAGATTAAAAAAACCAAAGTTTTAGGGAGGTTTGTATGTGACATAGCTTAAGTATAAATACAATCAATGATTGCAGAAATTCCCCACTGCTTGGATAATTTTGACCCAGATACTTTGCTTTTCAAAGTAGCTTCATGAACACTCCTGTCACAACTGCAGTTTTTCCTCTGGGAAAGAGAACAAGAAAACTGGATTTCAGGCAAGCAAGCAACTAGAAGGTAGCAACAGCTTTTGTAAAGCAGCAGTCCTGATCAATGTAGTCTGCTTTTCTACTTTAACTATTCTCATAGTCTACCTTTATCAGGGTGGAGATTTACAGAATTCCGCAAAGCAACAAATTTATACTCTGTGGAGCAAAATCAAAATTATTTCTAGCACACAAGAGTATATTTACCAGAAACCCATGCAGAAACAGGCTTTTCCTGAAGGGCTTGGCCAACAGTATCTAGATTTGAAAATAAGCAAATCAGAAAAAAAGTTTGGGAAGAGCTACAAGAAATTACTATGTTAAGTCTTGGGCACATCTTGCTTGTTCAAGGAAGCCTCAATTCATTAAGGTACAGACATACGTTATTCCTAGCATAAGTAGATACAGCAAGATGGATATAACCGTGAGCATACATAGACTGCATCAAAATCAGCCTAATTTCTGATAGTACACCATGAATGAAAGTTTCATTTAGTAAATTAAGAGCAAAAGACTCAGGAGATCCAGATTTGCATGTTATCTACGGAAAGTACAAATGAGGCATCTGCTACTGCATGTCTATTAGAGAGCACTTGCTTGTGCCAGCCTAAATTAGTGCACAGTTCTAACCCTGGATGATAACATATTACAAAGAAACATTCATAAAGGAATTAGCAACAACGTTACTTACACAGTGAACATACATCAGATACTATGTGGTGTATGAGAAGTTTCAAGCAGACCTGGGTTATGCAAAAGAACTCATATTTCCCATTCAACTGACATACTGTCAACTGCATCAATCAGACCAAAGGAAAGGTCCCACTGTGGCATAAAACCACTTCAAGTGAAAATTCAAAGTTATAACTTTATAGAGGTTTTTTGCTTACACAGCACTAACTTCTCCCACCTCCATCCCGTTGCTTCATTTTATGCCTTAAATTTCAGGATGCACTGCATTTAAACGCACTGTACCAAACAGCAAATGATAATTTTGTTAGGACAAAAAAACGCTGCATGAGTTTTAATAAAACAGCTACTTATCACTCCAGACATTCTGCAGACAAAGAATGAGCTTCCCTCCCTTGGGGATTATGGTGTTGCCACTTTGAGCAAAATCTTGATTATTTGCCTCCCCTGAAGAGAGGCAGACAAAGAGAAAGAGAGAGAGGGTTGTCCCAGTTACACAATGTGCACGGACCACATCCCTATGAGGTAATTCAAGTCTATTTTTAAATATATGGACATATTTATATTTCAGAGGTCACATTTAGTATTTTAAGAGTTGTTCTGTGCCTTGAGGAAGAGTAAAACAAGACTCAGGGTCTTTGTCAGCTAAGCACTCTTGAAAATTTAGCCTGATAAGCTACAAATTCAATCTGACCATTAGTGTGTGAATTCCTCACTACAGGGAAGAGGTCTTGAACAGCCAAAGCCTGTGGGTATTTTTCTTTAAAAAGGCAGCAATTACCTTTTATAGCTACTGTAGAAATCAAATAGAAATCAGAGGATTATTTCAAGATTCAAACACTATCTACAAAACCAGGATCTTTTTGTCCACAGAAACAGGACTTCAGAACCCTTGAACAGAAGAGGTCTTTTAAGACCAGTTACACACTTTAAATATTATTTGTTAGATTAAAATTAATAAATAGGCTTAATGGACATTGATTAAATCCAGCCCTTTCGGGGTTTAGTTAAATCCAGCTGCTTTAAAATAGAAAAAACTCACCCAAATTCCTAGAATTTAGAAAGAAGCACTCTTCAGTATACATCAAAGGATTCCATACTTAAAACTGAAGAAGTTCACACCGAATACCCAAAACTTTTTAATCCAGCACTTTCTATATAACAAAAAGCTCCAGTGAGAGCAGGAAACACTCAGTAAAGGATCGTTCTAAAGAGGAGAAATTTTTACTTCCATTAACTCCAGACCAGCCCAAAACTTGGAATGCTTGAGTGTCCGTTACATTTGTGTTCAGTGATATCCATGTGGCAATAGCTGAGTTTCAGGCACACCTTGGGGAGCTGCTTTCATTTGAAAACCTGTAAATGGAGGCTGTGATCAATAAATACTTGCAGTCACTCTGTCTCACTCTGCTTTTAATGCCAGTTGAAAGGAATTGGGGCAGGAGGCTGACTCATTGCTCACTCACATACATTTACCTGGAATTATTTGGATGGAGCTGTTCTAGATTTACCATCACCACTTTCATTTTCATTGAGGTGTTAACTAGCTTTCTAGGCTTATTTTGTCAGAGTTTAGATACAAAGACTATGAAAAGCCGTAGACTAATTAAATGAAAGCAAGATCAGTGTTGTAAAAGAGAGATTAGGGATTTTCAACTGCTTATGGCTGTTACCATTGAAAAAAGTTAGAGCTTCAGACATTCATATCCTAAACAAAGTCAAAGAAACATGTTATAAATGGTAAAAGCAGGAGGGGTTTTGAAGTGTGTCTGAAAAGTCTAGCACTTCTTTATGCATTTTCAGCTGCTGAGGAATCTTTGGCTTTCCCGGGGCTAAAAAGGGTGTCTGGAAAAAAAAATACAGAAAGATGACAGAATAGGGTAGGAGTGGACAATCTACCTCTCTGATGTTCCTTCTTACTGTTTTGTACTAAAAAAACCCCAGCAAAATGACATATTTTGAAGGTATTTCAGTCTAATGATCTATTTCATAAAGGCAACAGTGGGGCATGGGGAAGGACAAAGGAGATTTGCAGTACCCTTTGCCAAGGGCAGAAGTTTCCAACATGAAAATCTTATATAGCTGTATCTTACACTAAAGGGATACGTTTATTGGTAGACAATAACTACCAACATAACTTGTTACATTACTCTGCTGGAAACTTGACTTGATATCAATATTATATACTATGAATTCAAAAATAGTTAATCACAACTCTTGGGATCTCTGTTTCTTTTGCACAAGCAGTGTTGTGATGCTGATAGCCATTTTATTTTTACATGTTATCCAAGCAATTTAATGCTCCACATGACTATCTGATACCTGCATATAAAACAAGGAGGAGAAGTTTAAATGCTTTGGAATGATTATTGACTAAGATCTTTTCAGCATGCAGTGTTGCACCTTTTCTAACATCAGCATTACTGATACTACACACATGAAGCTTGCACAGGGTTTATAATCCATCACAAGGAACATTTGTCAACATTTACCAACTTGCCCAAGATGCTTTCCGCTATTAAAAAGGAAGAGAGGATGCTGGCACAAGACAGTAGTGGTTCCAGCAAATGGTCAATCAAGTTTTTGGATATCTATTACTGGATCAAAAAATGCTTCAATCATCTGACAGAAAGGGCTGGATCATTACAAACCAAAATTTGATTGGGTTACTTTGCCCCAGAAAACCTTTAAGTGTCTGTCCTACCAAACCCAGCAAAAAGCCAACATAAACCTTATTCTATACTCTAGCTAATGTGGAAGAAATACAGGGTACATTCATGCCTGACCAGGATCAAAATCACACCACAAAGTCATTCCGTAGTGTGTGTGTGTTTCCATGATCGCAAACCCTGGCCCAAGAATCCGGTGCCTTGCTGCAAAACGCTACATCTTTTCCTCAGGTCTCTGCAGTGTGGTACAGATCATTCTCTTACAAAGCAAATATGTCACACATGCCCATCAAACTGGGGAATGCCAAGAAGTTTCACAGAAAGTGCTGTGCGTTTTTGTCTTTATGCTGCCTTCCCCTTCTCTTGATAACTGCTTTTTATATGGGTCATTTACTCATTTTACAAGCATAGAAACAAGCCCTGCTGTTACAACCAGCTTCCTCAAAACACTGCCCCCAGTCTGTGCAAACTTCACCCTCAGTACCACTCTGGTGGGTCCCCATCTTGTCTTCCACAGTTTAGCTTTCTGATCCATGCAGTATTCCCAGCTCTCTAGCCAAGACAATCCTGTCCCTTTTTTCCATTGCTACAACTAGATGAGCACCTCCTCCCTTTTATCTCAAAATTGCTTGCACACCTGAGGTATCCCCATTGTTTTTTCTCCCATTCTGTCCCACCCTTCCTTTGTCAGGCACAATACTTTGTAGGTCTGGGCCATTTCCACTTTCCTTCATCAGCCACCTGCAGAGAACCTGGGTCAGATCAGCTTCCTTCCTTCCGTCAAAGTCCCCAGCGTACCTATTGTCCGGCTAACATACTGTCATTAGCTAATTGCACCTCATTTGATCCAGGCTGAGAGGAACATGCTAGCAGGTAGTAGTACAAGAACTTGTCTGCTAAAGTGCATGCACATTCACACCAGCCATCCCAAAAAGGAACACCTGTATTTAAGGGCTGTCCAACACCCAGCATTCGCGTACCTCTCATGACACGTTGATGGCCACTATTACCATACTAAAGAGCAGGAATCCCTCAGGCACCTCTGCAGAGCTGGGTTGCAAGGATTTGGTTGTGATCCCTAGCTCACAAAGAAATCAAGGAGCACTTCCTCTTTGGGCTAGAACAAAAAGAAGTATTACTCAATTTTTTAACAAAAATTAGTCTTACCATTCAAATAGACTTGCTCTCAGTTATTTCAGGCTCCTTACAGGCCAAATGCAGGCATGTGAAACACTCTCTGAAGCAGGTGAAGTACTTTCTGATGATTTCTTACACATACGCTTTTTATCTTGCTGTTCAGTATTTAGACATGTAATACACTTGTAAGTAATATTTGCTATTTACAAATGCTAGAGTGTTTGGGAGCAAGAAACTGCTCTTAAGCACAACTGAATTGCTGCTTTACACAATACTCTTACTACTCTTAAGGGTTTTGGTTTCCTCAATTATTGATGGAAAACAGACTTTTTACAAGTCAATGTTCATTATAATCTTCATATTTATCCTAAGTATTAATAAAATAGCCTTCAGATAAAAAGGAAAAATGATTTTCAGATAGCTTTAACCATGTTACACTTATATTAGTACTCTGAATAAAAGAAATATTTGCAAACTGTGTCAAGAAACTTCTCACTGACCAGGCATTCCCTAAGAGGGCCTCTGGAATTTACCACATCAGACCAACCTTTCATGGATACTTTGAGCCATTTACTGACCTAGTGCTGCAAGTGCTTTGTTTAAATACTAGTGCCTACGGAAAGCTTACAAGCACTTTCTGAAATCCTGAAATTTCAAATTAGCCAGAAAATATCCTTGCCTAGGCATTAAGTGGCAAGGCTATCTGGGAGAAAGCTACAGTTGGCCTGCCTTATTGGAAAGTTCATCTGCTAACAGCAACACAAAAGCAACTTGGGAAGGAGAAATGAGGAAGCAAGAAAACTTGCAAGCATTGTACAACAGTAAGTTTTCCTTATGAACTGAAATTACCAACCTTTTAAAAATCAGACCTACTAATTAAATTAATAATACCACAACTGCTTCCATAAATCTGTGGATCAAATGTGATACCAGCTGAAGTACTAGCATGACTTCATTTAAATTCATTACGTTACAAAAATGTAATATAAAGCTCACACCCCTGCTCTAAAATAGAGGGGAGGGGGGCATTAAAAATGTACACATCTCCATTCTGAGCAGACAAGAGCAAGCAAAGCGCATGATCTTACTGAAAAGATAAAGAGCTGGATTTACTTGCTTCCATTAACTAATGACCCATTTGTCAAACATAAGCTGTAAAAGAGTGATTACATGAAGCCTCTTATATTAGACAAAAAAAATCCCATCTATGAAATCAGACCAAGTCTGAAAACACATGAGTACAGTCAATATGGTTCTTTTATAAAGACACGAGCCAAGAACTAGCTATTCTTTTTAAAACCTATAATATAATGTAAGGGCATTTCCTGTGGTGTTGTTCAGGAGGTGTTTATTCCATGCAGCCTGCTCAGGTCATTAGTGGTGAGCCAAATCCAGGCCTCTTGTAAGAGGATGAAGCTCCCATGGAAGCCACTGCCTAAACCTAAATGTGGGGGGACTGCCAGCTTCCTTCTATGAGGAGCAGGTAGTCATAGAAAAGTAAAACTGTCACCCCCCACGCCAAATGGTAGCCACATGTACCTGGCCTATCTAATCACTCAGAGATTTGTTAACTGGGCCTGCAGCTATGCACACTCTGGTTGCAGATCTCTACCTGAGACCTTTAAGGCTCAAGCCTGCTGCCATCAGCTTTGCCCATGTGTAAGTGCCTCCCACCACATACCTGTTCCTGTGCCTGCTCCAGGCTCAGGTAGGAACAAACATGCGAGACTGCACACGTGATTACAACATTTGGGCTTGAGTGCAAGCACTGAATTAACAACAGTGGAAAAGTAGCAAGGACAACAAATTACTAGGTCCCAAGACACTGAAAACCTCTAATTTTACCACCGTGTATTGTAACGAAACAGTGGCCTTCCCACAATCTACTTAAGGCTAAACAATTCTCTAAGAAGGCTGAAGAAGCCATTATTATAGGCAACATTTCTACTGTAATGACAACTCATAAAATTAAGTGTGTGCTGCTGCCACCTGACCTCAGTAGCGTGCTGTTTGTTGCCAGCAACTCACACTTCACTGTGACTCAGTATGTAGGATTTTCTGGAAGCTGCAGATCATGGAGCAACTTAATTATACAAGAATCCCAGCAGTCAGCTAATGAAAACTGAAGTTTCCAGCCCTAGTGATTGCAAAGAAATATTGGAAAATGCTGATACTTGGGTTAAGGATAAAAACCCCAAACCAATAAACCCAGGAAAAAAAGCCCCCCAAAACCCAACCAAACTCCTCTCCTTAAAATAAAGTGCAATATTTGAATGAGCTCTTTCAAGCCCTCCTTTACTCTTGGGCTCTTAGCAGACACAGTGGGCTTCTGGGAACCAGTCCACCCCCCGGATTTTACTCTGCTGCTGGAGGCCCTGAGAACCACAGCTCCACATTGCAACACACAATGTGCAAGTACAGATTTTAGCAGCAGAATTGGAGAGGAAGCCAGGTAAGCTATGCAGCGCCTACCACACCACAGGACAAGGGCAGGTGTACTTTACAGAGAAAGTGCCAATGAGAACACAACCATGGAACTCAGAGCTCCACACATCTCCCACCTTATCTTTGATTTCAGCTCAGGTCTTTGTCATATTCCTCAGCAGCACTTGGGAGTCATCAGTGTGCCAGCCCAATCTTCTCTTCACATTTTCTTTTCACACTCCTCCATCTGCCTTCCTTTCTCCATCTCACCTGCCTCTGCCTTTCCTTCCCTAGATGAAACCTAGGGCTACTTGCCACTTTCCTGTTAGCACCTTCTGGACATTAAAGTGATCAGCAAGTGATCACACTCAGTCATTATTACAGACAGACAAGAAAGACAGTCTAGCAATAAAAAAAGCCCTTCATTTTCCTATCACATCCAATCTGACAACAAACTCAGGATGAATACACAGAATCAGGGTAAGTCACGCTCGCTTTTACAAGATTATGTGTGTAAAATCTAGAAACTGCTCTGAAAAATGGCAGTTATTTTTATAGAATCTGGGTGTACTACAAAAACTTGACATATCTCATGAGGTTTAATATTTTTAAGGTCCTTAAAAAAAAAAAAGAGTTGGTTTTGGTTGCTGGAGCAAAACTCTAATCATTACTTGAATCATCCTTTAACAAACATTCTCTGACATTAAAATGAAGCACCATTGATAGGCAAAATGCAGAAGGCAACAAAAATTAACTAGAAACAAGGGTATCATTCTATTTTTATGTTATTGCATATTGTCATGGGTTCAACAGTCATGGCATAAAGTAACACCATTTTGTAACCTCTGAACAGTCATCTTGTGTATAAAAAAAGGGCTTCTAACATTCAGAGCACAAAAGGTATTAGTGGCATGAAAACAGTGTCTTTTCCTCATTGCAGTAGAAAATGAGGTTTCTATTTAATAAAAAACCCAACCACAGGGCTATGTGTTTTTGTAACTGCGAATGTATGTCAGTACTGTTGACAGCTTCTTGTTGGAAAGGACCTCATTATTAACTGAACAAAACCACACATTATCTTTTTGAAAAGCAAAGTTATGTTCTTGATGAATCAACTGCTTTGCTGAGCTCCTGTGGGATAATTTTTGGTATTGGGCACTGAAAAAATAAATATCACCCAAAGGTCTGAATATTTTCAGAGAGCACCATAAAAGGCTGTCCAAGCAACTCAGTTCCTAAGTTAAGAAGGGAACAGGGCTGGTGAGCACACAGCCATAAACAAACATTCCACTTTGGTTAACTTAGCTCTCTCAGGTTCAGGATTTAGATCTCATGCTGGATCAAAACCAGCTATAAAGCAGCTGTGTCCTGTGCAGGACTGACTACTAAACAGATGTCCTTTGATACATTTTGGAGGACCTTGTGATGATTCCACAGAATAAAAATGTTTTTGAAGCATTCCACTCAGCCCAGAAGTTCATCTATTTCATATTTCTCCAGTCTTTTGGATGAAGGTACAAAGCAGCCCTAAGATGTCAGGTGGTTTTTGACAGACATTATGTGGACCAATCTGGAGAAACAAGCATTGGGGAAGTGAGTAGGAAACAAAATTCACTTATCTAGAAGCAGTATTTTATCCTGCACCATTGCTGGTGCTGGAGGGGAAGGAAAAAGAAGTGAGAGGAAATACTTCTTTAGTCTGCCTGGTTTTAGTAACTATATGCATCTTTATCATGAATGACCAGAGAACATATATTTATGTGCAGGGAAGGGGAAAACTTATCATAGGCTTTTTTTTCAGTCTCCCCTGAACACTCGTCCTGGGTTCAGCAGTAGCAGTCGTTTTTCTCCTTCTTAGTAGCTGGTGCAGAGCTGTGTTTTTGACTTTCAGCCTGGGAACAGCGCTGATAACACCGATG
>WYDI02005496.1:0-63161 GCA_009867235.2 Psittacus erithacus
AGCATTCACAACTTCCCTGGGCAACCCATTCCAGTGCCTCACCACCCTTACAGTAAAGAATTTCTTCCTTATATCTAGTGTGAGTTATGCTCAGTGAAGTTTTACATTTTTTGTGCCAGGGGTCTAGCTCCGTCCACTCACCTGCAATGCTGCAGTGCACTGCTTGTGTTGTTAATAACAGTGCAGCACCTGCCACTAATGTTAACAAGGACAATAGTAGTAGCAAAATCTTCTATAGTACAGATAGTGGTTAAAAGGAAAATAAGCATATGGTCTCAAATCCTATTTTGCTGCTTTAGTGTGCTGGCAGACAGATGTCAGAATCTGTTTACTCTTTGTTAGTGATTTTCCATTCCTGTGGTTTTCTAGCTTAATAGCGAAGTCTGAAATAAAAACAGAAAAATTATTTCTGATCTTGTGTGTTTCCTTAAATATTTGCAATATTCTTTTTCAGAAATACCAGTTCTTTTCAAGCAAGAGCTCCAAAATGAAGAAGCTAAAGAAGGAAAACAAGTCAAGCTGACCTGTGAGCTCAGCAAACCTGATACCCCAGTGAAATGGATGAAAGGAGACACCGTTCTCTATGCCAGTGAGAAGTATGAATTTAAGCAGCATGGTACTGTGGCAGAGCTCATTATTCGAGATGTCAAATCGGTAGATGCTGGAGACTATACCTGCAGCACTGGGGAACAGAAGACCACTGCTCGGGTGAAAGTAAATGGTAGGCAGAGTTGCATACATTGTCACACTTTTTTAATGCAGTGGTTAGCAGACCTTCTATTTAAAAAAGTCACATAGCACTTCTCTGTTTTGTTTTGGTTTTGTGGCAATGTCATCTACAAAGTCATATGTAGCATTCATAGGTAACACTGCATACTTGTACTTACTTGTGTATATTTCATTCATGTAATCTCACATTACATGTCTGGGATTTTAAATACGCAATTTCCCACAGAGCAAAAAATAAATAAGTGCAGAGGGTTCATTTTCTATGTCCTACATTCCATAAATCCTGACCTGTCAGCTGTTTTGCATAGCCATGATTAAGACTGGAGTTAGACATGGAGACCAGGAGCATTGGAGCACAAGAGGATGAAAACATTAAGTCCAGTCACCGGCAAATTGCCGGTGGTGAACTGATGAATGCTTAGGCCCCTGAATTACCCAAAACATACTTTTAATAGGCTCCCAGATGCCATCTGCACTCCACAATGGCCTTAAACAAATACAGTTCCTATAATAGTATAACAAAAGTAGTATGTGCTAGAGCAGAAAGTGGGAGAAATACAGGGCATGAACATTGCCTTGGAGCCCTGCAGCTGCATCATCATCATCAAATGGTTTGGGTTGGAAGGCACCTTAAAGCTCATCCAATTCCAACCTCCCTGCCATGGGTAGAGACACCTACCACTAGACCAAGTTGCTCAAAGCCCCATCTGAGCTGGCCTTTGTTAGGTGAGGATGCCCAGAGGACTATGAAGGGGTCCTTATGAAAGATGAGAGAAACCTCCAACATATACTTAGGAATCTACAGTGAGGTGATAACATCTGTGGGAGATACTTCTTCCTGCTCCCAGGCAGAATCACTTTGAGGCCACATACATGAAGTGCACTTTGATGCCAAGGGAGGGTCTAGGGCTGCTCTGCTCATTTAGAAACAGGCTGGTTTTAAGAAGTAAGAGCTATAATGGGCCATTTGTTATACAGCAGGTCAAGAGGGCATGTCCTAAATTTTGATTCTATTTTCTAGCTGTACCTGTCCTTTTCAAACAAGCCTTGGAGAACACAGAAATGGAAGCAGGGAAATCTGTGTCCTTACGCTGTGAACTCACAAAAGCTGATGCCACTGTGGTGTGGAAGAAGGGAGAAGCCACGCTCCAGGCAAGTGCCAAATATGAAATGAAGCAGAAGGGGACGGTGGCAGAGCTGGTGATTCATAATGCAGAGCCAGAAGATACGGGAAGATACACCTGTGACACGGGAGACCAGCAGACCACGGCCCAAGTCAAAGTCCATGGTAGGAATAAGACACCTGCTTGTGACCATTTGTTATTGTTCTTGCCATGGTCGTGCTAGCTCCTGCGCATTTATAGTGAACATTCAGAGAAAAGGGATTAGTACAAACAAAAGGCAGCTCTGGCTGGGTCTTTTATGTTGTCTAGGATGCTAACTACATGCTGACACATAGCAATCAAATATACCTGATAACAAAATATCTCTCCTTGCCTCTGAAATAACTGTTCTGCTTTCTGCTCTGGATAGAGGTGTTTGGGTGAGCTCTAAGCCAGAAGGTAAGAAAGGCCTTAGTTTCATGTTTTGATAAAGAATATGCAACTCATTTCTGTGCTTTCCTCTGTGACCAGCAGGATTTGGGTTGCAGAAGGGTAATTACTTTGATATTCTAATTATTGGAAAATCATTGTTTTGCTTTTATTTCCCCCCAAACTCATGGTGTGCTATTGTAAGTGCAAGTAGAGTCTTGGAAATGCAGGTAGGTCAAGGCTTATTAGCTGTGCCAAGAGAATTTGTTTCTACTTTAGGTCCATATAAGGTCATCAGTTGGTAATGATGCGCCTAAAGTAAAATGAGAATACTTCATTCCTCAGCTGTCTCTGTGCTTGTTAAAGAAGAGCTGAAGAACGTAGAAGCTGTGGAAGGTGGGACAGCCACCCTGCAATGCCAGCTGAGCAGAGAGACCCCTGTGGAGTGGAGGAAGGGGCACACTCTTCTCCGGCCAAGTAACAAATACAAGATGAGGCAGGAGGGCATGGTGGCTGAGCTGCTGATCCATGATCTGGACCTAAGGGATGCTGGAGACTATACATGTGTAGTGGGGAACCAAAAAACCACAGCAGCTTTGTCAGTGAATGGTAAAAAGTCAGAAATAACCTGTGAAACTCTGGAAAGTTTCTGTCCATCTCTTCTCTCCTCCTCTCTGTACATTCCCTCACGTTCTCCTCCTCGCTGTACGTTCGTTCCCTCACAGCATCACGTATTCATGTCCTGCTTCTACTTTTTTTATCTTTCTGCTTTTTCATGTTGCCATGTCACTCCTTTACCCAATTGCCATCCACAATCAGCTTTCATTATGCCTGCTGTTGAATGTGTGTGCGTTTCATTGTCTTCTTACCTTTCCTCAAGTGAAAGGTGCTAACATGCACGTATGTGTTCCTGAACTAGTATGGAAACATAAGATTCCTTGGGATTTTCTATTAGGGAGGGTGCATCATCTTTAATGATGAGAATGAGTTTGTCATTTGTATGCATGATCCCAGTCAAGATCATGCATGCTTTGATTCCTATGTAACAATTTACTAGATAATTTTTTTATCATCTACAGAAAAAGAAAGGCAGGATGTGCTTAAGGGTAAGGGTGTTGAAATAAGGCTTAGGTGGTCATACGATAAATCATGGTTCAGCCTTTGACCAGAGGTCTCGGCAGGGCCTTGGGTTGCAACCCCTTTTCATTCTGCGTCTCTCAGCCCTGCCAGTCCGTTTCAAGAAAGAGCTGAAGAATGAGGAAGCCACCGAGAGCGGGACGGCCACACTGCAGTGCGAGCTGAGCCAGGCAGTGGGCTCGGTTGAGTGGAGGAAGGACGGGAAGGTGCTGACGCCAGATAGCAAGTACAAAATGAGACGGGAAGGGCGTTTTGTTGAGCTGGTTATCCAAGACCTAGACTTGACAGATGCTGGGAGCTATACCTGCGTGTGTGGAGACCAGAAGACAACAGCTGCTTTGAGAGTGAATGGTAACCATTCTACCAGTGTTTCTCATTAAGCCTGAAACTTAGCATATTTGGCAGTATTTATTGGTCATCCAAAACTTGGTTAGTGTAATTTCTTAGAGGTTTCAAGCTCTCAGCTATGTGGTGTGAAAGAGCCATTTTATTAGAGAATATTCCTTTGCGCTTTTTTTTGCTTTGAGTCAGCACAGCTATATTGTATATTGTTTTCTCTAGTTTATTTCTCTCTACTCTATGAGATTTTAACCCCTTGCAACTGTATCCACCTAGCAGTAGTGCATTTTTGGTTAAATGTGTATAATACAGCTCAGTAACTCACAGCAGAATCCAGTTCATTTCACTATAGTGCTGATTCCTTCTCTGTTGGTATTGCATCCTTCAGCCTTGCCTATCCTCTTCCAAGACGAAATGTTGAACAAGGAAGCTACAGAGGGAGAGACAGTCACTTTGCAGTGTAAACTGAGCAAATCAGCCCCGGTTGAGTGGAGAAAGGGGAATATGGTCCTCAAACCAAGTGAAAAATACAAAATAGAGCAGGATGGTCCCTTTGTGGAGCTCATGATCCAGGATTTGGATTTGGCAGATGCTGGTGATTACAGCTGTGTTTGTGGAGATCAACAGACTACGGCTGCTTTGGCAGTTAATGGTAAAAAATTCTTCACCTATGCTCCAAGTAAACCTGTATAGTTCTATTTCCTCTCTTCCTCTTTCTCTCCTGTTTCATCTGGTCCCAGTACACTTTCTATCCTTCCTCCTGCTGATTAATTTCTCTATCTTGTTTTCCTTCCCTTTCTTTCCTTTCACCTGATGCCCTCTTGATGTGCTATTTGTCTTCCTTGGTGCTATGTTCAAATGATAAGCAGAGTACAGGTCCCTAACTCAACACAATCTCCCTAGTTCTGTATAGCTACTTGTTTGAAAGTTTTCCCATAAGGATTGACCCAAAAGTGGGAATTAAATTTAGGTTTTGTAACTTACACTGTTAATACTTGTAGCTCCTGAGAGTTACAAGTTTTGTCGGTGTAAGATGCTGCACAAAGACTATTTTAGCCTTTTACGCTCTTGCTATTCCCAGCCCTTTTTAACCAATTTTGGCCTTCCTTTTCCAAACCATATACTTTATTTCTGTAGAAAGCTGACAGCCCATTAGTTACTGCTCTTTTTCAAGGGGCTCTATTTACAAAATATACACACAGTGCCATGAATCAGGCACTTCTGTAGAACTGCTGTTTTCCTCAAGGGAAACAAAATGCTCTGTGTCTCATATTGAAATACAGCTTTTAATTTTACCCCTTTGATTTTTTTGGTGTATAAAGTAAAGGATAGATGGCTCATCAACTAACTTTGAAGACAGACTTGCTTTTAAAGCAGGTTTTAAATTGGGAAGACCAAAAATCCAAAAATCAGTGTGAGATCTCATTTGAAATGTTAGGCACTGGAACAAAATTCTGGTGTATGAAGGTCTTGTGGCTTCAGTGACATGCAGGTTCAAGGAGATGAGAGTGAGTAGATTGTAGGTCAGGGTTTCCCAGCTTTGATGCCATGTCTGTATTGCATTTACTCTGCAGTCCTGCCTGCTCTTTTCACCAAAGAACTGACTGATGAAGAAGCCACAGAAGGTAAAACTGTCACTCTGCGCTGTGAACTGAACAAGGCTGCTGCTAATGTGGAGTGGAAGAAGGGACTCAAGACCCTCAAATCAAGTGACAAATACAAAATGAAATGTGAAAGTGGTGTTGCTGAGCTTATAATTCAAAATCTAGATGCAACGGATGCTGGAAATTATTCCTGTGTGTGCGGAGACCAGCAGACTATGGCAGTTTTAACAGTACATGGTAAAACAAACAAACCAGGACAGATCCTGAAATTAACTACCCTGTTTTCTCTGTTCATTTGGACAGATACCTGGTTGCACTACCATCTCCTTCCTTCCATCAGACCCTTATTCACAGCTTACTGATACCAATGAAGTGCTCACGTTGGTGTCAGTGCAGCTGGGGTGCATAGCACAAGAGAGGTATCAGTGTGCAAGCTCAAAGTATAGACAATGAGGGTTGCTGCTACTGTTTTTATTAAGATCCATTGTTTTGATTTTGCCTTGGAAGTTCCTTTATTAGACTTCCTGTTATGCTCAAGCCCATTAAAATGGGTTGCCTCAAAGGGATTATGACCTAGGGATTTTAAAATTTAGTAAAATTCTGAAAGGTAGGTTATTCTCTGGAATCTTATTCCCATACTGCATTCCTGGGACAAGGTGCTTTTATACCTATGGCCCAGATGTCATTGCATTCAGTTGCTGTCCTGTGTAAGTAAGCCCAAACCTTCTAATGGGCGACTGTTCTTAGGGAGATCTTTGATTTTTGCTGCAACTGACATGTTTGAAAGGATATGTCAGCTCAGGTGAAAATCTTTGCTTGTATTGAAATGAACAATTTCATTTCAAACTGGCATTTAGAATGAAACTCTAGTGTTTCATTTTTTTAATGTACAATGTATTTCTGTTTGCTTAAGCATGTGAAAACATAGCAAATGCCCTTCCATTCTGGCTTAAAAAGTCATATAAGAAAACCATTTTTTTCCCCCCAGAAATTTCAAAATAGTATTTATACTTTTTGCTTGAAATTTCACAGGAAAAGAAATTGGGTTTTCTACTTCTGTTTGTATTGATTTGTGCCTCTGAGTACATGTAAAACACTACTACAGATTACTGCAAGCGTTGAATGCTTTCCTGGTTGTGACATTTCTTTTCTCATACTCATTCATTGAGACTATTGAGTATCTGTGTTCTTGTACTGGTAAATCAGTTCAGGAAAAGAAGGACATGGAAAATTAGACATCGATGTTTAATTTTATCTTTTTGGATCATTACATCTCACTGCTCATATTGCTGTCCTTCAGCTTTGCCTGCATTTTTCAAAGAAGGATTGAAGAACAGAGAAGCCACAGATGGTGCAACAGCCACTCTGCACTGTGAGCTGAGCAAGGTCGGTGTCCCCGTGGAGTGGAAAAAAGGGGACAAAACACTCAAACCAAGTGATAAGTATAGGATGAGACAAGAAGATACTGCTGCAGAGCTTTTGATCCGAGATCTGGAGGTAGAAGATACAGGAGAATATACCTGTGTGTGTGGAGATCAGAAGACCTCAGCTGTCTTGACAGTCCATGGTAAAAAAGCCATTCTCGGTTATGATAGCAGTATCTCAAGGAGATCCCTTTTCTCTGAGAGGTTTCTTTTCCACTTGTTTTGATTCTGCAGCATTTTCTTGGTTTGCTGGCTGTGTTTCATCCCATCTCTGTTAGTTTCATCCCATCTGTCTGTTAATTCGAAATTGATGGCTTTATAAGCAAAGTAAAGAAGAGTTGTGAGAATTTCTTATCTTAGTGTTCACTTTTTAAGAGTGAGAAAGACACCTGTATCTAAGGCCAAGAGTGACAATACTTCCAGCAGCAAGATTATTATAATGATTTCTAAGGTCCTGATTTAGGGAGTAGTGAAACAGATTTTGTTCCAGTCTCTGCCATGGTGATTAACGATGAGCTTTCATTATCCCTCCAGAAGAAGCAGTTCCAGTAGATGAAAGGGTAATTTTGATTTGAGATATATCTTAAGGATAAGGTGCTTCTAAGAGCAGGGGAAACACTGTGGAGGCAAAACATGCAGATTTTCTGCATGGTTTTACTTCCTCTTCTTTCTCCCACTGGAGGTTCTTTCTTCCAGCTATTCCTCCCCACCTTTGAGCTAGCACTTTCTTCCCTGTGCAAGTTGCTTCCTTTTTACTTTAGTGGCACACCACAAAGCGACTTGGTTAATGCTGCTGCTAAAATTTGTGCACCTGAAGCTATATTACTAATTTTTTCTCTGATCCAGGAAGATAAACTATGATGTCAGGAAAGGTAGAGATCTCCAGGTAGAGATCTTGAGCTGGCAGTGCTGTTAACTAGGACGATGACTTTCAATTGAAAGTCAAGTCATTAGCGTTGAAGATAGATGATTTCAGACTAAAATAGGTAGAGAGGACTACTGGAACCAGGTAGGAATTGATGAGCATGCTGCAGAAGTCAACATTAGAAGCAGGTCATGGTGGCAGTTATTCCTATGAGATCCTGCAGTAGTTTTCTAACAGATGCAGTTTTCAAGACTATATGATTTGTTTTCCTTTAATAGTGAAGGAGTGGCTACAGGACCTAATGCTAAGTTCCTCAAAATCTGATTAATGGTTTTGACATCCTTTCTGTTTATATTGCATCCCATAGCTTTGCCTGCACTGTTCAAAAAAGAACTTGTCAATATAGAAGCCACAGAAAACAAGACAGCTGTTCTACAGTGTGAGCTAACTAAATCCACTCCAGTGGAGTGGAGAAAAGGGCTAAAGGTCCTCAAGCCTAGTGAGAAGTACAAAATGAGACTGAAAGATACCATTGCTGAGCTGACAATTCATAGCCTGGAGGAACAAGATGCGGGAGATTACACATGTGTGTGCGGAGACAAGATGACTACTGCATCACTGACAGTGCATGGTAAAATACATAAGTTTAGTAGGAATTTTCTTCTTTGTCATCTGTGGTCTCATGCAGGATCACAAACTGCTCTTAATCTCGTTTATTATTTTTAATTTTTATGAAAGCTGTATCAGCCGTTGGGAATATCTTTTGCTGAAAGTCATTCACTTAGGACAGATAAATAGCATCATGTAGTCTTTTCAGTCCATTCTCTTTCCTGTAAATGGAATCTGGAAGCAGATAATGAAGAACTTGATGAAGTCATAAATAGCACTTGTAGTATTTCCGTTAATTAATTTACTTAGATCATATCACTGAGATTTAACTTTTCTCTTGAATGGAATTGAAAAGTGCTCTGTTATGATAACAAATGAGAAATGCAGGTGAGCACGATACATTGCAGCCTGTAATTTGAAACAACATAGCGTCCATTTTGATTGTTAATCTGGTTTTAAGACAGAGCTGTGCATTGTTCCCTGAAAGCTTGGGATCAGCTTTCTGTTGTTAAATCTTAAAATGACTTTAAAGTATACCTTCTAGCACTGAAATTTTTGGTTTTCAGTTGTGACATACTGAATGTGGTGTTTTTCAAAGCGCAAGGCAGGGATGCCCCTGAAATCATTGCTCGCCTCTCGGGTACTGTGTATTCTAAAACTTTTAGAGATTAAAGGCTTTTAATCTGGTGAAGCAGTCAAGACGCAGTATTTCATCGATTTTAAAGTGCTCTCTCTTCACCTGTGATCTTCAGCCCTTCCTCCACATTTTAAAAAAGAGTTGAAGAACGTGGAAGCCACAGAAAATGGCACAGCCGCTTTCTGCTGTGAACTGAGCAAGCCCGTAGCTGCCGTGGAATGGAGGAAAGGAGACAGAGCCCTGGAGACAAATGACAAGTTCACTATGAAATGCGAGGGCACAGTCGCTGAGCTGGTGATCTGTGATTTAGATCTGACAGATGCTGGAGATTACACATGCTGTTATGGAGATCAGAAAACCACTGCTGCGCTAAAAGTGAATGGTAAAAAAATATATATATATATATGAAAAAATAAGTGGATCATTTTCAACCAGCTGGGGTTTTTAAGAATATAGTAGTATCGGCTTCAAAATTGCAGCCCTATTTCTGATGAATTTAGCAACATGTGTTTGGATATGAGCATGAATGCCTGAATGCACTGGTCAGTATCAGACATAGAACAAGGGTTCATTGCAAAAATTTCAGGTATTCATCTTGGTACTAACTCATTTCTTTGATGCTCATGTTCAGTGGTAGTTGCTAAGAAAGGAAACTCACATTGTTGTGATGTTAGTTGTAAAGGTGCTACAATCCTAAAGTTGAGAATATTACTGTTTGTTGATGAGATATTTTTGATATGGTTTTTAGGGTTTCAGAATAATTAGATGGTCAAGTTCTGCTAGAACACTATTGGAGGAGAAATCTCATGGAAAATGAGATTGATGCCTCACATACAGTTTCATTTATGAGTTTTCAGCAATGATTTGCATTGTGGTGGAACTTAAATGCTCTACTTAGGCTTTATTTTCCATTATGGTAGGCAATACCTGAAGTAAGGTAGGGGTCAGTCTTGTACAGTCTGAAGAAGTTGGGACTGGTGTGGTTCTCCATTTCATGCCATAGACCATACCATAAAAAAGCTCTGGCTTATGGATAAGGTGGTTTCCAGCTTTCCAAGGTCACTGTTTTATGTTTCTCAAAGTGGATATCACTCCATCTTGATTAGGGAGGCCTTTGCTTGTCACATGTGGTCGATAGACCACAGACAAATCGTTACTTGAATAGCTGACACGGTCATACATTCTGGTCATTTTGAACTCCTCAGCCTTGCCTGCACACTTCAAGACAGAGATGAAAGATGAAGAAGCCACAGAAGGTGAAACAGCCACTCTACAATGTGAGCTATCTAGGACTGCCTCTGTGGAGTGGAAAAAGAAACACAAAGTGCTCAAATCGAGTGAAAAATATACTATGAGACAGGAAGGTACTACAGCACAGCTGCTGATCCATACTTTAGAAGTCAAGGATGCTGGGGAGTATACCTGTGTGTGTGGAGATAAGAAGACTACTGCAGCACTGACAGTGCATGGTAAAGGAAACAGAAATGAACAATTTTTGTGTGATATTTCCCTTTTCTCCTCTGAAAGCCTCAATACTGACACACAAAGAATTCTTTCTCTTATCTTGCCATCACTAATTCTGTTAGTAACAGATTTTCTTGGGTTTATTGTGATTTTTTTAATCTGATTAGAATTGTGGTTCATTGATTATACTAACATTTTCCCTGTTTTCCTTGCTCTCGTTGGTGTACAGCTATACTGCTTTGCACCACACTTAAGGCTAAAGGATGCCACATGCTTGTGTTTTTTGTTTTGTTTTACTTAGTTTTGACTTGAGCCTAGAGAGATGGAGCAGAAGGAACACTCAGACTTCTTAAAAAGAGTAATCTTAGATTTCAAGTTACATCAGAACTTGACAGATACTTTTAAATAATGCAAACAAAACTTGATTCAGTGCAACTTTTCTATATAATTCTGACCAAAGATCATGTAGATATGTATTCTGGTATTGCATAAAACTTAGCATTATAGCGTAAAAGTACTTCACAGTCCCCCGCCATATTCATTTGCAAACTTTCTTTGGAAGAAAGAAACTATTTCCACTATTAACACAGAACAGTAAGAAGTAGTTTTAGCTATCTTTCTCATCTGCAAATTCAGTAGGTTAATAAGTCGATTTCGTAGAATCACAGAATGGTTTGGGTTGGAAGGGATCTTAAAGCTCATTCAATTCCAACCTCCTGCCACAGGCAAGGACACCTTCCACTAGACCAGGCTGCTCCAAGCCCTGTCCAGCCTGGCTTTGAACACTGCCAGGGATGGGTCATCTACTCTCCATTCCTTCCTTCCTTCCCACTTTAAAATTTCCTTGCTTTACTGTCCAGACATTTTTATCTTCATATTTACCAATAAACAAGGGTGGCTTCAGTCTTGAACTTCCAACTTAACCATAGAAATAAAATGTTAGAAACGACCTCTACGGGTCATCTAGTCCATCCCTTAGCCCCAAGTCACATTCACCCCTATCTAGCCTGCACTTCAAAACCTCCAGTGGTGAATAATCTGCAGTTCCCCTGGACACACATTCCACTGCCTGGCTATCATTACTGACACAAAGTTCTTTCTTATTTCAACAAAAGGCTTTTTTGAGCTCATTACTTCTTGTCCCCCAGTAGAAATGGACAAAATACTTGCTTTTTTTTCCTCTTTGTGAAACTATCTTACAGATTTGTAAACTTTCATCATGTCTCCCATCTGTCTTCTCTTTTGTGGACTAAGCCCCTTCAATCCTTTTACTTTTTCTTTATAGGTCATGTTTGCTAGACTTCAGCTCATCTTTGGTGCTTTCTGGACCATCTTCGGTTAATCCACATCTTTGTAGAAATGTGGTGGCCAAAAGCAGACTACAGACCTCCATCCAGGGCTTTGTCAGAGTGGAGTAGGATGGAAGGACTTCATGTGTCTTGCATGTGACACTTGATTTTATACATCCCTATTACGATGATGGCTTTGTTCACATCAGAGTTGCATTTTTTTTTACTTGCATTTGACCATGATCTCTTGTAACCCCAGATCCCTCTCTGCAGATCTGCTGCCAACTGTTTTTCTCCACCTTGTATTTGTGTTTACTGTTCCTAAATAGAGTATTTTGCACCTGCTCTTGCTAAATTGTGGCCTTTTTATTTTCATTGCTGCTTCATCAAAATCTTATTATCCTAACCCAGTTTAACAAAGTGCTTTTACCTTCTCTCCCTTCCCACCTTAAGATCATCTCCAAAGTTAATGACAGCTCTGCATTTCATTGTCTAAGTCACTAAAGAAAATGCTGAATAACAGTGGACTCCAGAGCACTGAGGAACTCTGCTCAACTTGTTCTTTCATTGTGAGTTTAAATCACAGTTGAATATTATTTGATAGTGCTTCCTACTGCAATTCCACCTATGCCTAAGTTCAAGTAAGAGCTTTACTAAAATAAAAACGTATAGCATATACTGTATCTTTCTATGAGTGAAATTTACTAATCTATGCCAAGAAAAATTACACTGGTCCACTCCTTCACGAAGAGAAAGGTTTTTGGCAAGTCCATGTATATTGCTACAATGTTTTTCGAAGAATTAAAGGTAAACTGAAATAGCCTTAATTCCTTGGATCCTCCCTCTGCCACCCCCCTCTTCAGTCTTTTTCCAAGACAAGCACTGTGAATGGGATTCAGCTTGTAAATCAAGACTGGTGAGTACTCCTAAGTTTGCATTTTTGTCAATGGAGATCTCGTCAACACAGCTGACAGAAGTCAGGGAGACATCCAGTTCCCCTTATAGCAGACCTTTATATTTGGTCAGCAGATAGTTCTGTTGGCTCTACTGACTTTACCTGCATCTTTCTTGATTGTCTGGGAGCTCAGATTCTTGGTTTACATGTTAAGAACTTAATGTGTCTATTTCAATCTGTAATTCCTTTTTTACCACTGAGTTGCTATTTTTTCTGTACTTGTGAAGCATCACCCATTCTCTTTGATTTCTTCAGTGTAATGTCTGATAATGGTTGAGCTTGTGGCTTAAGCATTCCAGGACAAATTTCATCATACCAGGGTGCTTTGAGAATATTTAATTTATTTAAATATTCTCTAACCCCTTTTTGATTTTCCTGGCCAGAATTCCTATTACCTTTTCAGTTATCATTAACCTTTTATAGTAAAGAAGAAAAAGGAAGTAAACATTTTAGCTTTCCCTGTGTCACCCACCATCAATTTACATGCCTGAAAAAGAGCTAGAGCAAACACACCTTTGTTGTTTTTCTCCCTTTGAATCTACTTACAGAATGTCATAGTATTATTTCTGTTTCTTTCTAGTTTAAGCTGGCCAGATTTCCTGGAATTTGCATGCTAATATTTTGTTAAAGCCAAGAGACACAAGTTGAACTGTGAGTTGAGGATGCAGAAAACTCCTGGAGTAGTGATCTTTCCACCCAGTTGCTAGATACGGCTGCATATAGCACACATCTCTGTCTGGAGACATTTGATATTGGCATAATTTTGCAATTACCTTTCAACCCCTCTTTCATGTTGATCTTTTTGTCCATGGGATGACAGCGTTCCGGAATGCAGAACTGCCCTTAACCTTCTTGAGACATGCAGGGAACCTTGCCTTTCTGGTTTTCTCTCTACATTCTGCAGTAATTTTTAACCCCTACTCACATCAACCTCCTGAATTTTATAGGTCTTTTGAGCTTCAGGACGTTAAAAAAATTTGTGATTTAGGCAGGCTATTCCTGATCGCCCTTGGAGTGAAGTGGTCTCTGTAATTATGCCCTTAATTATGCCCTTTGTTTGAGAATTTTTCCACTCTCTAAAACTGCCTTGTCCTTAAGTTTGCTTCTGCTTGATCGTAAGTAACAATTCTTTAATTACTGAAGCTTGCTTTCTTGCTGCCCACAGAATTCCCTTTTGCTCTTCTCCATCACTACTTGTCTTAAAATCCATGAGCTCCTGCTTCATAATCGGTGTCTGCCCAATTATGCTCCTCATCCATATTCTGAAACATTTATTTCTTGCTGGTCAGAGTCAGGACCTGGCAATCTTCATGGTTTTTCATATCTATTCTACACCCAAAAGTGGTTCCCACCCCATTCCAAAGACTTAGCAGATTTTGTCTCATCCTACTGCTCCCATGGTGCTATCCAGTCTGTCCTGGTTTCGGTTTACGCTTTGAGTGATTCTATTAGTTGTTCCAAAAGAGATAGGGTGTTAGGTGAAGGTCTTATAGCAGATTTCCACAATGGAGGCATCTTCCTTCTTTTTCCATCTTATTATTATCAAAACACTTTCAAGAGGTCTCTCTGATTCTGCTTTTCAGCCTCATTCTAACTTTCAGGCTATGCCTGTAGATGTCCTTGATATGTAAGGTAAAAACTTTTTAGTTTTTCCTTCAGCTATTTTTTCTGATCGTGGTATAACCTGCTATATCAATTTCCCAGGCTTAATTTTAATGAGAAAGTTACATTTTTGGCTGTATGTAGATTTGTCCCCCTCCTGCTGTTTATTCTCCATACATCTCTAAATCAGTCGGCAAAAATGGCCACTGTATATAATCTTTTTGTGTATATGATGCACATTAGTTTCTTTCTTCTGTGGGATGGTCCTCATGTCAATAACTAGGCATGGGTAGATAATGGTAAATATCAGGTTCACTGTTTTTGGTGGCCAAGAACTGTTTATCATGAAAACATTTGATCCTCTGTTTCCCAGCCCTTCCTGCTCTCTTCAAAGAAGAGTTAAGAAATGAGGAAGCCATGGAGGGTAAAATAGTCACTCTGTGTTGTGAGCTGACCAAGACTGCTTCAGTGGAGTGGAAAAAGGGGGACACAGTACTCAAACCTAGCGAGAAATACAAAATGAGGCAGAAGGATGTCACTGCAGAACTGGTGATCTATAATCTAAATGAGAATGATGCTGGTGATTATACCTGCGTGTGTGGAGATATGCAGTCCACAGCTTCCTTAACAGTACATGGTAATAACCAATTTCATCTAGATGTCTTCATTGTCAAACTTATGGTATGAATTCAGCTTTTCTCCATGTTCATTGTTATCTCTGCGTAGTTCCTCTGAGTCTGACTTCATGTGTCATAGTCATGAGAATTAATTTGCTTTTTGAGATATAAGGGAAAAACCCACACCCCAATTCATATACAAAGCGGTTTTAGTACTTGCTCCTTAAAGTAGATGTGAGACCAGGCCTGGAGACAGCTCCCCACTGATGGCCTTGCCTTTCCTTCCCCCATCCCTACCCTTCACCAGCAGACTGTGTTTGCTGCTCCATTTTAACCCTGTGTCCATTGCATCCTCAGCACTGCCTGCACACATCAAGGAGAGCCTGAAGGATGAGGAGGTAACAGAAGGTCAAGCAGCCACTCTGCGCTGCGAGCTGACCAAGATTGCTCAAGTGGAGTGGAGAAAGGGATGTAGTTTGCTCAAAGTCAGCGACAAATACAAAATGAGTCAGGAGGGCACAGTCATGAAGCTGCTTATCCATGATGTAGAAATGAAAGATGCTGGAAAATACACTTGTGTGTGTGGAGAACAGGAGACTACAGCTGCCTTGATAGTGCATGGTAAAAACCATACATGTATATCTGTGTTATTGTGTGGTTCTCTATCAGCTCATTACTATTCATTGTGTTTTTACTTGTGGCTGAATTTGCTTAAATTTCTAAGCTGTCTGTAAGATCTGCTTGCATCCAGAGACCAGTTTTCTTTTTCTGTCTATTATTTTGTCCAATATCCATAATTATGAGAAAAGCAAACTCCTTCTATGCTAAAATATCGCCTGCCTCTGTACAACCCCATCCTTCCCCTCATGTGTGTGCCACATGTCATTTTTAATGTCCCGTGTCTGTTTTGTGACCTTCAGCCCTGCCTGCACTTTTCAAAGAAGAACTGAAGGACCTGCGAGCCATGGAAAGGCAAACAGTCACTCTGAGCTGTGAGCTGACCAAGGCTGCAGATGTCCAATGGAAAAAAGGAAACACAATAATCAGGGCAAGTGAAAAATATATCATGCGGCAGGATAATGTCCTTGCTGAGCTGGAAATTTGTGATCTGGAGCTGCAGGATGCAGGAGATTACACCTGTGTGTGTGGAGACCAACACACCATGGCTTCTCTGACAGTGAATGGTAAATTCATCTTGCAGATGACTGCTCATTTCTTGTTTCTCTGAGATGTCCTTTTTCTGTACAGAGTGTTCACTTATCAACTTTTTCCGAGGAATTAATTTGTGTTCAGGAAAGGAGAACAACTTGTTCTGACATTTAATTTTAGTCTGATGTTCCTGACAAAAAAGCTGAGGACGTGACCATTTCTTCATGCAGACAAACTTATGTTGTAAGTTTAAGGGAATAGAACCTAGGAACTGCTCCTGTTGGACCAACTGAGATGTCCTGCCTTCTGATGGAGGGTGGCCCTATGATCAATTACTTAGGTTGCATCTTGAATTCATCAAGCCTGTTGCACTTTGACCTGTCAGCTCAGCACTTCCTTCTCTTATTGTCGCTGCTGGATTTAGTTTTCCAGATCATTGTAGTTATAACCTCATCCTCAATGGCCAAAGACCCTTACTCGGGCAGATTTGAACTTCTGTTGATATTTCATGATGTTGATCATGAATAACAAATGCAGAGGTCTTAGATTAAATGCACTCTCTATTGACTCTCCGTTCCTAGCCCTGCCAGTGCTTTTCAAGGAAGAGCTGAAGAATGAAGAAGTTCAAGAAGGAACATCAGTCTCTCTGCATTGTGAATTAACCAAAGCAGCTCCAGTGCAGTGGAAAATAGGGTCCAAAGTGCTCAAAGCAAGTGACAAATTTCAAATGAGACAGTCTGGCACCACCGCAGAGCTGGTCATTCATGATCTAGAAGTAGAAGATGCTGGAGATTATACTTGTGTGTGTGGTGATCAGAAGACAACTGCAACCCTAACAGTTCATGGTAAAAAGACTTTATTAAAATTGATAAATAGCTCTGTAGATAGACATTACTCTGAAATTCATCTGTTTCTGCCCTGGGTCAGTAGCTTGTGTTTGGTTTTATCCCTTTCTTTTCCTTCATTCTGTGTATAGCTCATTTCTTACTGATTAAAAATAGGTCAGAGCAAGTTTTTGGGTCATTATTACCCTGTCACCCTTGAAAAGGAGAAAATGGGATGTTTCTTTCTGTTCAGGTCCTCTCTTCTTGGACATTTATATTCCCCAGTTCTTTTCCCTTCCTCATCCGCATGGTTCATTTGATCCAACAACAGTTTTTGCCAAAACATGCATGTATAGTTGGTCAGGTCCTCTGCTCTCCAAGCACTGCTCAAATGAGAGGTGAGTGTTGAGGGAGCAGGAGGAGGAGATGTCGTGCTGCTGGGAGACCTGGCCATGGTTGCTTCTGGGGATACCAGATTCTTTAAGTGGGTCAGACATGCAGAATGAGATATGAGTTACCATTTCAGAGCTTCTTACCTAGGTTTGAAGTTTGCAGGGATTTACGCACCTATGTGGGAATCAGGTCTACCTTAACAGTAAGGGGCTAAAAGAAACTCAACAACACAAATTATTAGGAGCTATAATGTTATTTATCCTGCTAGCTCACAATAAACCAATCCATAAAGAAATCCTTACATTACATTAATGATCTCATTACCTTATGTTCTGCTGTCATTTAATTAATGAGTATCCTTTTTAATGGAGTAACAGTCCTTGGCCCTGAGGAACTTGGTCAGAGATCCAGTTCTGTTCCATCCAGATTTTTCCACAAAATCTTTTGACCCTCCCCTGGGCTTTCCTGAGGCATGGACTTTTTCTGAGACATTTGGGGAGTACTATTTGTATTCTGTACCTGCTTACAGTAGTTGTGCACAAGGCACTTCTGTGGGTAAACATTAATAATTAATTTTCCTGCAGGTTGTTTCCTGTAGGTTATTCTGTCTTTGGGTTATGATTTCCAAATAGGGAAACAGTAAGATTCTGTAATTCTTATTACATGTAATGGCCCTTCAAACTTCTATTTAGACCTAGAAGTACTTTTATTTTGATATCCAACTGCTTTCATGTAGGTGGTGTTATGAACTTTTAGTGAAAACAAAACAGAAAATATCAATGCCAGCCTCCAAGAAATCATGCCTGTAGGGGTAAAATAGTACTGTATCCAGCAGTATTATTTGTGAGTGCTGTTTACTTGGGATCTGGATCTTTCTGTATTGTTATTTCACCATGAAAAATGACAGACACCTAGGGAACTGATGTCTTACATGAAGCGAAACCACAATACACTAGAAGAATAATACTTTCAGAGTTCCTGAATTTGGCTGTAGCTGTGCATGTCTATTACAGGTTGAAAAAAGGAGGCTTGAGGGGAAATAATCCCAAGCATGAAAAAGAAATTAAGATTTTAATTCCGGTTTTCTAATGACCATTTGTCCATGTTGCATCCTTCAGCTCTGCCACCACTCTTTAAGGAAGAGCTAAAGGACAAGGAAGCAGAAGAAGGTGGAAAAGTTGTCCTATGTTGTGAGCTCACCAAGGCTGCTCCGGTGGAGTGGCGGAAGGACCAGAGGATTCTCAAAGCAAGTGAGAAATGCAAAATGAGGCAGGAAGGGACAAAGGCAGAGCTGGTGATTCATGAGCTAGCTGAGGAGGATGCAGGAGACTACACCTGTGTGTGTGGAGAGCACCAGACTACAGCTGTCTTAACAGTACAGGGTAAAAACTATCTTGACCCTCCTACTTCCTAACTGGAAACATCTGTCCTTTACTACAAGGTGTTCAATTTTCCATGTCTATTTTTTCAATCATATTAACTGAAGTTCCATTCATTTGAAGGTATTCCCTTCCTTTAATGGCCCGTAGGTTTTGTTTATTGGAAAATACCAGTCTGCATTTTTCTGTGCCATCCTTTCGCTTTTTCTTTCCTTAAAACACGGACCTGCTATCCTTTCATCTTTCCTTTCTGGCATTTCTTTCCTATCATTTAAACCCACTAATCTTTTGTTTTTCCTTTCCTGCATTGATTCTCTAAACCACAAATCTGTTTATTCTTTGTCATTCCTTTCTGGCATTCTCAATACTTCACATTTTAATATAGCATAGGGTATAAAAAGCAGTCTCCAGATCAAAGCTGTGTTAGTTACAATTTCATCTGGTAGAAAGCAGATGTAAATCTCTTGAGGACAGTGCAATTTTACTAGTAGAAGGACAGCATAAAACCACCAAATATTATATATATCATATATGTATATTCCTACTAGGATGTTTTAATTTCTCTTGACTCTCTTTGTTGTTGATCCTTATCCTTCCATAACCATCACAACTTTCCCCTGTCACTTCCTACTCTCACCCATCCCTGGAGATATCCTTAGTTTGTAATACTTTTCACCTGCATCCTTCAGCTGTGCCTCCATTTTTCCAAGAAGAAATGACCAGCAAGGAAGCGGTAGAAGGTGGAATGGCCACTTTGCAGTGTGAGCTCAGCAAGCCATCTGCCCAAGTTCAGTGGAAAAAGGGCCATCGCATCCTCACTTCGGACACTAAGTACAGCATGAGACAGGAAGGCTGTGTTGTGGAGCTGGTAGTTCACAATTTAGACTTGAATGATACTGGAGATTATACCTGTGTGTGTGGAGACAAGACCACCACAGCTGCCTTAACAGTACATGGTAAAGTAATCCTTGGGATTAAGGTCCTCCAAACCTTTGACCTACCCCAGTCTCTATTCCTATGGTCTGTCCTGTTCCCTTTCTGTTTGCATGGGCTTTTGTGTTCCTTTGGACTTTGCTTGTATGCTTCCTCCTTTTGTTAGAATTGGGAAGAGAGGTGCCTGCTGGTGTTTGTCCTCCTCAGCTGTGCCGGTTCTTCTCTATTCCCTTGCCCTAATGCAGCAACTAAGGAAGATGGGGGAGATTTTCCTCATGTGTTCCACTGACCTGGATCAGGGCTCAGTAATATATCATGCATCCTCTCCCCCAGGACCTCAGCTAGTTGCTTTTCAAGGGATGTTCACCCTTTCTGTGGTAACTCTTTTACTCTTCAGCACTGCCTCCAGAATTCAAGAAGGACCTGAAGGACTTAGAAGCTATAGAAAGTGGGACAGCTACTCTGCTCTGTGAGCTGACTAAGCCTGCTATAGTGGAGTGGAAGAAAGGGCAGGAGGTGCTCAAAGCAAGCAACAAATATAATATGAGTCAAGACGGTGCTGTTGCAAAGCTTATTATCCATGAGCTGGATGTGGAGGACACTGGAGATTACACTTGTATGTGTGGAGATCAGCAGACAACTGCCATTCTGACAGTCAATGGTAAAAAAGAAAAAAACAATAGGAAAAGTTTGTATTTATTAAAAGTAAAACCTGTGGTTTAGTGTCACTTACAGAGAAGAGCTCACTGCAGTTCATAAGGCATGCAGAACAGCATAGTCTGTACAGCCTAATAGAGTGACCAGGAGGAAAATGGGAATTGCAATGCAGAACTAAATGCATTTTGTCAGTATGTTACTGTCAGGTTAATTGTAATTCCTCTTGCAAGGGGTCTGTCTTAAGAAGGAATCTGAACTCCCACAACTCTCTGCTGATCTTCAGCATATCTCTTCAGTGATCAGGGAAACGTGTTGGTTACTTCTATAGTAAGAAAAATATTCTGCCAGTTTTACAGCATAGATTTAATTAAGCTTCTACATACGTCGTGGCAAGTATAACTTCTTGAAATTGATTTCTTCTTGTTCTGTAAATATTTTTATAACTTCTCTGGGGAAATAGCCTTTTGGTTTGAACCTAGAGCACTGAGGTTTAGAGATGTCTGCAAAAAAGCTCTTCTGGTGCTTTGTTTTTCTTTCTACGTTTTCTTTCCCAAGCCCCATCTGCAGTATATTCCAAGATATGTTTCTATTTTATAGCCCTGCCAGCACTTTTTAAACAAGAGCTTCAGAATATTGAGGCAGAAGAAGGTGGTACAGCATCACTGAGGTGTGAGCTTACCAAACACAACACTCCAGTAGAGTGGAAGAAAGGAGATACTACTCTCTACCCTGGTTTGAAATATGAGATGAAGCAGCAGGGCTCTGCTGCTGAATTGGTCATTCATGACTTAGAACTGGATGATTCAGGAAAGTACACCTGCAACTCTGGACATCAGCAGACAATGGCTGTGGTAACTGTACATGGTAGGTGGAGTATTGACCTTTGGCTCTATAGAGATGAAGTGAAAGGAGCATCTTAGCATTCTCTGCAGCCATTCATCTATTTTGCTGCCAGTCCATGCCAGAATACATATTCTACTTTAGCATGACACATGACCAAGTTAGAAAGGTTCTTCTTGCAGTATTTGGAGTGATTAATCATCATAAAAGCAATTAAATGTTATCATGATGTCCAGATGTGATGAACCCTCCTGCTCTCTGTGTGAAGGGAGTGTGGCTACATATGGAATGGATAACAGAAAACAAGCCAGGCAGGCTGATGGTTATTTTGTGGTTGTTGATTGCTTCAGTACGCAAACTGGGCATAATGCCTGATTGGGATGATATGAGATGCAATAATTGGTGGATAAAAGATTTCTATAATATGTGAATGTTCTGTATTATTCCTTGAAGTTTTGAGCCTCAGGTATAAACTTTGGCTGCAGTCAGTTGCATCCGCGTTTGTTTTCCTCCACCCCTTCTACCATGCAAAAGCAAGACCTCCCTGGAAATCTGAATTTCCTCTCTCATCTATCACTTTATTGTCATCTTTTAGTGTATTGCCTCTTCTTGTGTTTTGCATGATAACTTGACCTTTTATATGTTGATAGAAGCTTTATTGGGGGGGGGGAGAGGAAATACTCTCACTTAATATTTCAAACTTGCAGACTTTTATTAAGGAATAAGGGTCCATGTAAGACAGAGCATATGCCAGTGATCTTTAACTAAAGCATCTGTAGTTGGCATGGAGACACTTCTTTAGGAAATCCTGATTCTTGCAGATTGCAAACCAGACCATTCTATGGAGCATTCTAAGACCAGATCTTTCTTAACTTCATTGTCTGTCCTGAGCTCTTGTTCACATAATGGTTCAAGAAGGATGCTTCCAAGGCAGAAGGTTGCAGCCCAAGGATTATGGAATCATTAGGATAGCCCATTTCTGAAGAATGATGGTATGACTGAGTCCTTTTCAGACTAAAGCACTCTCAAAACATTTCTCTCTCAAATTTTGCAGAACTGCCTGTCACATTTAAGCAACCCTTACAAAATAAAGAATCAGAGGAAGGAAGCACAGCTACATTCTGCTGTGAGCTGTCAAAACCCAGTGCTGCAGTGGAATGGGGGAAAGGAGGAGTGGGCCTGCAGCCCAGCCAGAAATATGAAATGAGGCAGAGGGAATGCCTGGTAGAGCTCTTAATACATAATCTCAAATTAGAAGATACAGGAGAATACAGCTGTAATACTGGGGATCAGGAAACCAAGGCATCTTTAAATGTGAAAGGTAGGTTGTATGAGAATGGAAGAGAATGATACTTTATTCTTCTAGTGCTGGATTTGAGTTTTGGTTTCTAAGGAGAAATAGTTTCTTGCTTTATGGCTGGGAAGAAATTAAAGAAAGAGCAATGCTTTAATATAACATCTGGACATAACATGACATGGTTTAAATGTTTTACAAAAGATTTTCTTCCTAATCCTGGAAGAAGATTGACAACGACATTCCTGATCTGCCAAGGCTGTTGAAGTTTTGAATTTCTTTCTCTTGAGACCATTGTTTGGTCAACTGAAGGATAAATTCAGAAATTCCACCCTGGCAAGGATGTGAGTCAAGGAGCAAAGAAAATAAATGTGAAAAGTTCAGATAGCTGCTTCTAACACAGCAAGATCTAGAGGCTCCAGGCAAATTAGAAAGCACGGATCTTGCCTAGGAATATAGCACTTGAAGCACACTATTTTGTTCTCCAGAGTACCATTCTAACTGTGTTAACCAGGACTTGACTCAGGCTTCAATAAAAGCTCCTGTTGCTTCTTTTCTTTTCCCCCCTTTAGCTCTGCCAGTTCTTTTCAAAAAGAAGCTGAAAGACAAGAAGGCAGAAGAAGGAACTGTGGTGAAATTCCAGTGTGAGCTGACAAAGGATAATGCAACAGTGGAGTGGAGGAAAGGCACCATGGAGATCTTTCCATGTGCCAAATATGATATTAAATTAAGTGGTCGCATAGCTGAACTTGTGATTCATAATATTGAACCAGAAGATGCCTCTGATTACACATGTGATACTGGAGACCAGCAGAGCTCAGCGGTCCTCAGAGTGAATGGTTAGCATTGCATCAAGGTGGAAGAGAGGATTAAAAGGATTTGTGAAATTGTGTGAATTATATTCTGTATTGGTGACTAAGCCTCTCCAAAAGTTAAGATAAGGAAGAAAGCAGGTGCCCATTCATAAACCAGAATAGAACAGAACAGTGGATCTTGTGAGACAGGATTTGTAAAATGGCTATTTAAGCCTGTAAAGCACAGCGTACAGTGTATTGACCTTTTCCTCTTATATGACAAAAGCAAGAAACTCTGCATCATGGGGATTTTGAAATTCTAATCAATCTTTATTTTTGGCCCTTTGCATTCATCGCTGGCTCATTTGAATCAATAACTAATCATAAGTCAGTTACAAAACCATTTAAAAAAATCTGCTGTTTTCAATTTCTGTAATGCCTTCCCATGAAGATCCAGAGGACGCTGTGTTTACACAAAATAGGAATACTGTCTGTGAAATGTTTGTGGTCATCTCAAACTGCTGGCTGGAGCTTGTGGCTCTGGTCTAAGCCATAGCCTTTCAGACTACATCAGCAACCACTGGGTCAACTACAAGTGAAAGAGCCCTGTGATTGCCTTACATGTATTACGATAGAGCTTAGACAGAGGAACCACAAGCACTGAGATTCTTGTTCTCACAACCGTTGTCACATATATGTGATGGATATTCCCTCCTTGTTTTCATAAGTGACAAGCCGTTGTCTGAGCTGTTCCATGCCCTGCTTGAATAAGTATGGTCCATTTGTTTGTGCGTCGTCTGGTAGGACTCACTGTTGATCATCTAGGGTCATGAAAAGATAGCAGAGAAATAAGAAATATGTTTGAAGCTTTAAATCCTTTACAGTGTTGAGTATTTCTATGAAAATTAATAGATTTTATGATAGTTTTAATCAGAAAGTACCAGGTTTTGCTTATGTCTTTATACGTGTTGGCATTTCCAGTATTCATAGCAGATGTATAAAGGGTGTCATGTGGATGCTCTTGACTTCATGGGAAACAAACATATTTGGTGAACTTTCTGATCCTCTCCTTGTCTGCATATACAGAATGTAGATCTGCTTATAGAGCAAAAGGGTTGTTATCATATAACCACTTCATGCAAATTTGTTCTGCCTCATCAGGCCTCAGGTGCCTCATGCTGAGTTATGCAGACCTGGCATTCAAGCTAATGCATCACATATTAATTTTTGCTTTGCAGCCATCAAACCCCATCTGAAGCAGCGGCTGAAGAATGAAGAAGTGGAAGTGGGAGGAACGGCCAGGCTGTGCTGTGAGGTTTCTATTAGCAAAGCAGAAGTGGAGTGGAGGAAAGATGGAGTCCTCCTCCACTCAGGCTCCAAGTATGAAATGTGGCAGGATGGCACCCTCCGTGAGCTGCGTGTTCACCACCTGGAGCCTGGTGATGCTGGAGAGTATTCTTGCAAGGCTGGAGATGAGATGAGCTCTGCAAAACTGATTGTGAAAGGCAAGACCCGTTTATTGGGGCAAGGGGGTTTTCACTGTTGGATGCTAAGATTTTGCAACATAATTGTTACCAATTGCGATAAATGACTGTGCCAAACTACCATGATAAACACAGAGCATAGGAAGGGTATCATAAAAAGAGTCATGGTCAGTGAGTGCTTTGTGGACAGGAGTGGATAAAGCAACTGTAATTTTTGACTCATGGCTTGAAATATTTGTTTGACATAGCGTGCATGTGAGTTGTTCACCCCCAGCTTCCAGTGACATGGCAACTGCATCTGGCCTTAATGTTGTATAGATAGAGCTTGCTTTCAGTTCCGACTGCAAGTTTGAAACAACCACTACCAGCACCTCTATGGGCTACTCTATTGTAAAAACATAGTGCCCAGCTGCACCATTTTTCACGCAGATGGTGACCTCAGTTGCATGAATATGCACTGTGTTTGCTCAGATGAATATTGCACTGCTTTTCCTCTGGTATTCCCCTGCAGATTCAGGGTACACACAGCTTCTGCCTGTTGCAGTCTGTATGATCTTTGCACAGATCCACAGGGGCCCAGCTGGCCTAGAAGATGGACTCAAGCTAAGTGAAGTGCAAATGTGCTCATGCTAATCTAGTAATTCCTGCTGAGAGCACAGAGCCAGCCAGTTTGGAGCATCAGCACAGAGTATATGCAATTTTGTTTCTGAAAAGACAGTAGAGGGCATCAGGTTTTAATGTTATTCTCTGAAGATACCTAAGTGGAAATGTAACAAATTTCAAAATCCTGATTCTCGCATCTGGCATTTGTGCCTTAATCACCCAATTACAATATCAAATGTAATTAAAAGTAAAATAAAAATCAATATGCAATGTATCTCTGAGAAAGGGCAAGTGATAAAACCACTGACTGAAAAATATTGGCCATGTTACTAAGTACACTGAAAGAATTTGAAATATGATTTGGGAGGCTGTGCTATCTCCATCCTTGGAGGTAAAGCTCAGCTAGACAAGGTGCTGAGCAACGTGTTGTAGGCTGGTCCTGCTTTGAGCAGTGATGGCACCAATGACCTCCAGAAGTCCATTCCAACCTATATTATTAAATTATTCTGTCATTTGATCCATGTTTCCCCTTTCATGGCTTGACTGATGCATTCTTTACAGAGCCTGATGTAACCATTGTGAGCGGCCTAAAGGACATGGTGGTGTTTGAGGGGGATGATGTAACATTTCGGTGTCAAGTTTCTCATGAGAATGCAGGGGATGTTGAATGGAAGCTACAGGATGTTGCTCTGCAAGATAATGAAATGAATGAGATCTCAGTGGAAAAAGGAAAGATTCACACTCTAACATTAAGGAAGGTGACTGAGCAGGACATTGGCACTGTCACTTTCCGAGTGGGACCCCACATGTCGACAGCAGAGCTCATGGTAAAAGGTAAGTGCCTCTGTGATGTGGGAAAGGTCCTGATTGATGAGAAAAGGTGAATTTTTGCTTATGCTAATATAATTCAAAACCATCATTCACCCCTTGTTAACTCATGTGAGTAGGGTGCTTGTGCTTTAGAGCATACATGCTATACTGATGTGGTCTCATAGATTGTCATCCCTGTGGATATGTCACCAGGGTCTCAAAGCTAACTGGTTTCTAGAGAAATTACTGGATTGGCTCAAGTAGCTGGATGGATAGATCTCCATTTCTCTATTTTTCATTGCTTCCTCACCCCCTTTTATTTTCTTTTTTTCTACTTTGGAAGAAAAGCTTCTTTTTTCTTTCTCTAAACATTGTTTTGAAGAAATTCTCAGTCAAGCATCCTTCTTCTTTCTTTGAAGTTTGTTTTAATCCCACAATATGTAACACAGAAACGAAAGAGGGGTTAATATACAACTGTTCAGCTCTAGCTTTAACACTAGATAAAGATAAAGGTGACTGTAAATGCCTTTGCTGTGCCTGTAATTTCAGTGCCACCTCCAGTCTTTAAGGAGAAATTACAGAGCATAGAGCTGCAGGAAGAAGAAACAGCCATCCTCCACTGCGAGGTCTCCCAGGCTAATGCTGTGGTGGTGTGGAAGAAAGGCGCTCAGGTGATTTCACCAAGCTCCAAGTATGAAATCAGGCAGGAAGGAACAATTCATACTTTAAAGATTTATCATTTAAACCCAGAAGACTCTGGCAAATATACCTGTGATAATGGAAATGAACAAACAACAGCCACTTTAACTGTTAAAGGTAGGTTGTTTTGGTTTCAAGATGAGAAACTTATTCCACTTCCTTAGCTTAGTACTAGCAAGAGGGTGCTACCTACTGTCCTTGATTTCACATGTACTTTGGTGGCATAAAGCAGCTAAGTCCTTTTGCTTTCGGAAGTGCTGTGGTGTCCCCAGCAACGAACATGAACAGATCCAAATGCAGTAATTGCTTCCAGAATCCTAGACCCAAGGGCCTCTTTCTGATCACTCAGAAAACCAAGGCTGGAACTGAAATTAGCATAAGACCATTTCTGATGCTTAACCAACCTTTGAGTTCCACCTGGGAAAATGGTGCACAAGAGTTAAGTGCTCAAGCTTACTTGGGCACTCAACTCCAGCTGGTGAGCAAGGCATCTAAACAATTCCAGTTCCTAGGGTCTTAAAAATAGGTTAATGTGCCAATATATTATTTAAAATTTACTCTGGTACCAATACAATATTAAGGCAACTTTTTCTGAGATATAAGATCAGTAAAAATAAAGAGGAGCCAGGATGTTTTTGAGAACTGCCATCTTTTAAATATACTTTAAGGGCTCTCCCATGAAGGGCACACATTTGCCTACTATCATACTAACTCCAGGATTCAATGATACCAGAACAGTTGTACTTTAAACAGATTTTTTGATGGTGGCTGTCTGTGACTCTGTGTGCTGTCCTAACCCAAGAGGAACTAAATTTCTATATGTGGCGCACTGTAAGTCAACCCATCGAAACCCTGTTTTAACCATCAGTGATACACATCAGTGCAGAGATTTCCAAAGTCCAATTCTGTTCTTGGTCCAGTTGTCATTATATAATGTTTCCCCGTGCACCATTCCAAATACACAAGAACTTCGATATCAGGCACAGGCTTTTGAGTTGTGCCTTTGGACATTTGGAGATACCTGTACTTAGATGCTCGAGAGCTGTCCATGACTGCTTCTGTGTAAGAAGAAACACATTCTCAGAGATGTCCAGTGACTCCTGGGAAGTGCAGAGTGCTTAGGAAACCCAGCACTTTTTGTCATTCCTTGTTTGGGCTTTAAAGTAATTTTGGAATTGAGTTTGGACCTACTTTGTAATAGCACCACAGTTTCATTAAACCCAAGACTGGAGTGACACAGCCACCAATGAAGCATATGTTCTTTTTCCTCTGATTTATCTTGGTATAGCTTTGCCGGTGACCTTCACACAACCACTCCAGAGCCAGCAAGCTGAAGCTGGTGGCACCGTCACTTTGAGCTGTGAAATCTCAAAATCAAATGTCAGTGTGCAGTGGAAAAAGGCCGGGACAGTGCTGCGACCAAGCAACAAATACAAGATGCATCAAGCTGGATCTAAGGCTGAACTGACAATTCACAACCTGAGTGAAGCTGATGCTGGGGAATACATGTGTGACACAGGGGACCAGCAAACTACTGCATCTGTGCTTGTGAAAGGTGGGGCTTTGCATGGCGAAAGGCTGAACAAAGTTTGGTACTCTGGCAGGGGCACATGATTAAGCAATTTGACAGTCAGACATCATCCTGTGCCCAAACTGAATCATGGAGATTTCAGACACAAGAGTGATTTCAAAGGGATAATAACTGGGTCACTTATCTGTAGGGAATCTGAAATGAGTCTTTATTCAATGATTCTGTGGTTTAATGTTAATGTCACCCACTAAAATCTGTTAACAATGTTTTCACAATACATAGGCTGCATTATAAATATATATTTTATATTTATTATGCGCACAATGCAGTAGAACATGCATATTCTATAGACTATCATATATATGTGTGTAATATATATGCACACACGCATTATGCATCTGTAAGAATGCAACATGTTACTACATGTCTAAGTACATTTCCATTTCTATGCATTTAGTGCTTAGTGCTTCGTGGTTGTTCTTTTAAATAATATAGTACTGTCAAGAAAGAGTATAACAAAATATTTAACCTAGGAAGCATCACTTGAAAGTAGATATCAAACTCTGTTGACCTTTCCATAAAGAACCAGCAGCAGCCATAGTGGAGATGCTGAAGGATGTCACTTCACGTGAAGGAGAAGATGCAGTGTTTGAATGCAGGCTGTCCCAGGAAACAACTCAAGAGGCCCAGTGGTTCCTGGGGGATGTTCCTCTGCAATCCAATGAAATGAATGAGATCAGAGTCCAAGGGACACGTCACACTTTGATCCTGAGGAAGGTGACACTAGAAGACTGTGGGCCCATCAGTTTCAAAGTGGGGCAGCATACCTCAACAGCACAGCTAACAGTCCAAGGTGAGGAACCCTCCTAAGAAGAGGGATTGAGTAGGTACTTGTAAGCACTGTCAACATTACTTTAGCTTCTAGAGAGGTGAATTTGGGAGGAGAGGTCTTGGAAATTTTGGGAGATTCTGTTGACCTAATTTAGGCATTTAACAGTCAGGGATATTCAACTGAGCTTGTCATTTCAGTCCTTCTTATAGTCCATGAAGTAAAGCAAACATCCTTCGAAGACCATCCAACTTATCCTGAAACAAGCAGCTTAGATATGCCAGAATCTAAAGAATGTCAAGAATATGCTCTGAATTAGTCTCCTACTTATGATGGGTTTAGATCATATTTACTCTAAAACCAACATGAAAACTCTGAAAAACCTTTCCATTAAGTTATATACAATGTTTTGAAAGATGGATCATGTCAGTAGCTTATGTTGTTTTCTCCTCTTTAATCTGGTTCAAAATGTAACTATAGAATCACAAAATGGTTTGGGCTGGAAGAGAGCTTAAAGACCATGAAGTTCCAGCCCCACTGCCATGAGCAGGGACACCTTTCACTAGAGCAGGTTGCTCCAAGCCGTGTTCAACCTGGCCTTGAACACTGCCAGGGATGAAGCAGCCACAGCTTCTCTGGGCAACCTGTGCCAGAGCCTCACCACCCTCATAGTGAAGAACTTCTTCCTACCCTCTCTACCTTCTTTCAGTTCAAAGCCATTCTCCCTTGTCCTATCACTACTTGCTGTTATAAAAAGGTACCCAGTTCTGATCTGGGGTTGCAGCAGTGTTGGTATCTGCAGCGGATACAGGGTATCTGCAGAGGTTGCAGCAGTGTTGGTATCCTTTTCCCCACAGTTGCTCCAGTCACATTTGTGAAGGCACTCTACAGCTTGGAGCTACAGGAGGGTGGCACAGCTCAGTTGTCCTGTGAAGTGTCCAAGCCTGATGTCCCAGTGGAGTGGAAAAAAGGCACATCAGTGATCCGCTCCAGCCAGAAGTGCAGCATCAAGCAGGAAGGGAATGTGCACACACTAGTCATTCACAATTTGAACCTTGCGGACTCAGGGGAGTATAGCTGCCACACAGCTGACGGGAAGACCACTGCCAGGCTAGAGGTTAAAGGTATGTTTTCCTCTTTGCTCAGCAGTAGTGAGAGATGTGTATGTCTATTTTTGGAGCTCTGTGGTTCAAAACAGACATTGAGGTAGTAGAGCAAGTGCAGCAGAGGCCACAAAGTTTGTCAGGAGGCTGCACATGATGTATAAGGAGAGGACAGGGCAGCTGGGTTTGTTCAGCCCAGAGAAGAGAAGGATGAGGGGGGACCTCATTGCTGTTGTTTACAGCTTCCTAGTGGGAGTCTACAGAGGAGAGAGACAAATTTTCCTTGCTCAGAAAACAGATGAGAAGCAACAAGTGCAAGCTGCAGCAAGAGAAATCCAGATTGGGGAAAAAAAACCCCAACCTTTCACAATGAAGGGGTGGTCAGACTGTGGAACAGGGATCCAGAGGGGTGGAGGAATCTCCACCCATGGAAGACCACCAAAGGTCCTGTCAGCCTCAATTATTCTGTAATTCATCCCTAGCTTTATGATCTGAAGTCTTAAGTTTGCAGTTATATATTCTTTGGGTGCTTTTATCCTGTTCCATGGTTATATTTTGGGGGGGGAAAAACCATCTGGGTTTCAGAAATTATTACTGAAGTTATTTGGGAGTTCTCTGCTAAAAGAAGCCTAAAATTCAGGGAAAGAAATGTAGCTCCTGTAGAACTGAAATTTTTCATGCTGATCAGCTCCTCTCCCTCGTCCTCCTTTCTCTGGCTTAACACTCACAGTAGCAGGGATGCCTCGATCTCCTTAGGTAAATGCAGCCAAAATTGTGCATGAACTTAATGGCATTATCAGTACCTTAAAAGTAAAACATTCCTCTATTTTCTATTTCTTATTCACCTGTTTTTTTTCTCTTTGCACCATCTCCCCTTTCAAGCCCTGCCTGTGCTTTTCAAACGCTGGCTGAAAAATGAGGAGGTGGAGGAAGGTGGCACGGTCATGCTACACTGTGAGCTGACAAAACCCGATGCACCCGTGGAATGGAGGAAAGGAGACAGGGTACTGCAGTCAGGTGACAAGTATGAGATCCGGCAAGAAGGGACACGTGTTGAGCTCTTCATCTATGATGCTGAGGCTCAGGATGCTGGTGATTATACATGCGACTCAGGGGATCAGCAGACAACTGCATCATTGCAAGTCAAAGGTAGGAGAAACCTTGCTTGAAGGCAGAGAAATTGTGGCTGTAGCTGCCCTCAACTGGGGTGATATGGAAGTTTTATCACTGAGTTGTCATTAAAAAGTCTGATAATTTGTGAATAATCTGTGAATTACAACTATGGGAAATTGTTTGATCTTCAATCTGTTCTTCAAAGAAGATTTTAGTGCCTTTTAAACTCAGTTCTATTTCTGCACTTGCGATTTTCATCACATGAGAGCTGGGAGCAAAATTTCAGCTGCTGCTAATGACAAATATGTACAAAAGAAGCTAGAAAACTTACCTGTTGCCTAACAATAAAAGACTGGAGCATTTTACCATACCTAGAACAGGCCTACTTTAAATTAAGCCGTTATACCTATTCATGCCTGAGCAACCCAAGAATTGTGGCTCTTTGCCTTTTTCTAGTGGATGTGTTTTCGGATTTTATAGTTTCATTCATTTTATACTAAGAGTGCTTGATCATACTAAGTTGACTTGAGCAACAAGATCATGCTTTTAGATCCTGAGTTTAGCCATCATAATGAGCTCCTGCTCAGAGTGTGTGGTTTCAGCCATTAAATGTCCAAATGTTGTGATTGGTGCTGTTGTGCCTCTTCCTGCTCACACTAAAAATTGTGGGTTTGCCCATGTGAACCTCCTTAGAGGTCCTGTGATGTATGGCAATCCTTTATGGAGCAGCAGGGGACACCCTTATAGTATCAGCAGCTGATCCCATGAGCATCTGGCTATGGCTCAACTTAAAATCCTGCTCTGAGCTTGGCATTACCAACAGGCAAGTTGTGGTTCAGAAAAAGGGAAACTGCGAAGCTGGAGAAGTTGCAAGCAAGTTTCTCACCTCTGAGCAGTGTCACTAATGAAGCTGCTTCTCTACTACAGTACTACCTGTGCTGTTTAACGAAGAGCTGAAAAATGTAGAGTCTGAAGAAGGGGGAACAGCTGTCTTGCACTGTGAGATCTCCAAGCCTGATGCCCCTGTTGAGTGGAGAAAAGGAGGGGTGGTCATTCAGCCCAGTGACAAGTACGAGATGAAGCTGAAAGGCAGAATTGCTGAGCTGGTCATCCATGGTGTAGAGCCTGATGACTGTGGGGATTATACCTGTAGCACCGGATACGAGATCACTACAGCGTCTGTGTATGTGCAAGGTAAGGTGAAATGTGGTGGAAATGTTCCAATTTTGCTGTCTGGATTTCTTGTTCCAAAATCTTTGACAGTAACTGGCCAAATTTGTCTCAAATGCAAGCAGTTGACAGTCCTTTCCTTTCCTGATTTCAATGATGATACAAACTCTTACCTCCAGGATGAAGTTGGACCAACATTTATAAGTTAAAGTAGTTCAAAGTACTGACCATGCCATGTACCATAGTATATGGTGGTACTGCTGAAAAACTATTTGCTTCAGCAGTGGTCATAAAAAATCATGGAATTCTTATTACTGATTGCAGTTTCTATCACTGATATTCTTAGTACTCTTTTAAAGTACTGCAAGTAGATATTTAAATCTTAAGCTACCTCTCTGCCTCCAGCCTCATACAATGTCAATGCAGATGGTTTCAGACGGTCATGGAGTAGATTTTCCTCCCAAAGAAACAGTGTTTGCAGACACACACACTGCGCTTGCAAGCAGGTGAAGAATGGAAGGTGGTTTCTAAATCCCTTAAAGAAAGTTTGAGCTCTTTTTTCCCCTGGAACAGGATTACAAGTTTAATTCTTCCAGATAGCTTGCACTGTTGCTTGGGCTAGTCTGCTGGAAGAAACATGTATATGTTTATGCTTTTATTTTCCTTTGGCACCTTCTCTTGCTCTGTTATACAGAAGAAGCAGCAGTCATAATTTCTGGTTTAAAGAACACAGACGTCTTTGTGGGTGAATCAGCCACGTTCACCTGCGAGCTGTCACACCCGGGCGTGAAGAACGTGCAGTGGTGGCTCGATGGATCTCCCCTTCACAACAACTTTGTCACTGAAATCTCTGAGCAGGATGGGATAATCCACACTTTAACCTTAAATGACGTGGCGTGCCATGACTCGGGCACTGTCACCTTCAGAGCTGGGTCCCTTATATCTACAGCTAAATTATTAGTCAAAGGTATTTCTTAGAAAGAAGCACATGGCCACCTCTGGACTTGCTCAGTGCGCTAGTGCTTCTGCCTTCCAGGCTACCCTTACCAAATCCCTTAACAGTTCTTCTGTGTCCTGCAACTCTCCGCTTCTGCAAATCACCCATACTCATGCCAGAAGTCTTAGAGGTACAACCACATCGATTTTTAGAGTGGTTCAGGTGAGGAAGGGTTGCAGGATCAGGGCTGCTGCTTTCACCGGACTTCTAAGTAGAGCTGAACATAAATCACTGTGGTAACACGTGATTTCTTTTATTCCCCCTTTAACTGTTTCTCTAATACCACAAATATTGTGTAGCTGGAAATTCACAAAATTACCATTGTGCTGCTCCATGACTAGGCTGCTAGTGCTGAGCTCAGTATGTTCCCAAGACAAGACTTTGGGCTGTTATACTGATGGCTCCAGAGCTCTTCCTGGAAAGCCAAGAGTATAGGACATTGAGATAACACAGTGACAAAATGAGCCTTGTTTGTTGATTGCTAGAATAGCAATGGTCATCATTGCACTAGTAAAGCTTTCTGGTCTGTTGGATAAATATTTTTCTCATTTGGTAAGGGTAGCCACAAGCTGCAAATAACACTGAGCTCCAGACTTGACAAAGCAAGCTCCTTCACATCCAGTCCTTTTATAGCCATCAGGAAAAGCTTTTATTTTTCAGACAAAAGTTATACTTATTCCTAGCTTGGAAAATGAATTTATATATAATGGAGATATGAAGGGTTAAGAGTTCTTTATTGAAATCTACACCAATGCTATAACTGTCTGTCCTGGTTTTGGACTACCATAATATGGTAGACCATAATTTGGTCTACCATAATATGAATGATCCACAACATGGGATTGTAGCTGGCGGTTGATGTTTCCTTCTCTGTATATGCCCTCTATATTTAGCTCTCAGATAAAATGCCAAATTCACTTCTTCCTAATAACAGAATGAAGCAGCAACAACATAGAGTCTAAACCCCACAAATCCCATGTCTATTTGTATCAGTTTCGAATTTCAGATTTTCAGAGACAGAACCTGGTTCTGAGCTATCCAGGCAAAGAATTCCACTGGGCCTAAAACATTAATTAAAAATAAATGCACCATTAAGTATCATTAGGGCTCCTGAGAAGTTTTCATTTCACAGAATCACAGTATTATTGATGTTGGAAAGGACTTCTAAATGTCATTTAGGCCAACCCCACAGTTCATGCAAGTACTTGTATGTGGATATTTTGTACTTCTATTTAAGCAGGATTTCATTAATGTAAACATGAATCACAGTAGTATGTGACTATAAATGGATAAGAATGTGAAAGATACTTAAATAACACCCCAGTTACACTGTGCTTAGTAACACTTGAATTAATGGGAAAGTAAAATTTGTGTTTGTGTTAGCAGCCAATTTAATGCACATTATTTTGTCCTGAAGTTTAAAAATAGATCTGTCTTTGACTGACCTAGGTGTTTTTTAGTCTGTCTAGCTATCCATGCCTTTTTCTTCATCAAAGAACAAGCAGTTTTTCTCTCTGCTTCACGTGCCCCATTCTCCTGGTGTAAAGCATACTTGTAACTGGATATATTCTATAGCAAGTGAGACCTCATGACAGCTTTCCCTATTGGGCCTTCACAATATCATTGCCCTACAACTGCATTTATTGAGTGGCACAGCATAATGGCATCTTCATGTGTGGGTGGGGGAAAATGGAAAAGGTCGAAGGAGCTGCCGCTGTCTTCTGACCCTTTTGGGCAGAGTGGGGATTCCAGGCCCCAGCGTACATGCTGGCTTCCAAATCCCAAAGAGCTTTCTGCCATTCTGTATCACTGAACCACCAAGGTCTTAGCCTAGCAGTGGCAAAGAGCAATGGGACAATGGAACCAGGACACCTTCCTTCTCCAAGACCACAGGTGACATTTGCTGTGAGGAGCGCATCTGCATCTTATGAAAGGAGATGGTATTTTACTCCCCAGCTGCACGGATACCTCCTGGCTTCTTCAGTCTTGATGTAATCAAAACACACCCACTATCTGCCACTGACACCTCATTTCCATGAACACACATGGTGGAAAAGTGGCAGAGGAAGCATTAGGGAACAGGATCAAGCCTTGCAGCAAGTTTAGAAAAGACATTTGCAACACCATCTTTACTTCCCAAAGTCTGCTAGTAGCATCCCAAATCCTCAGCCTAATTCACCAGCCTCAAGAGGAGCATTCCAGACAGAGGTCCAGTGTAGTTTATTATAGCTGGCTTATGATCAGAACAACTATTTGAAAGATAAGCACGTAGATCAGCTTTCTCTTTCATCTTTTTGTGTCCCATTATAGCCCTATCAAGTTGGAGGGCAAGTTGACGTAGTTCTGCTGAGAAGGATGTTGCAAAGAGACTCCATTTTCATAGTTCCCTGAGATTTTTCTCTTAGCATATGTATTGTAGTTGTATGCGGGTGATTCAGTTTGGTTTCTCAGGAGGAGCTCCTTGGGTGCTTTCACAATATTTTGAGGTTAGATATATCTGCTGTGCCTTACAGTTACCTCCCAAGAAGCAGAACTAGTATTTTAAGAGAAAGACTGCATGCTTAAAAGCAGCCTCATGGATCTCACCTTTTCAGAGGAGCTGCCCAGCTGCTTTCAGCATTTTATAGGCTCTCTGGGATTTGCAGTGGTTTATGCCACAACTCTACTTTCAGCTGCTGTAGAGAAAATCATATTACTTTTCCCCCAAAGTATGTCTCTGCTGCAGAGGAGCACGTGGTTAACCAAAGCAATAAGTATCCGTCTCCTTCAAAGTGCTCTTTTTTGTTACAGTTGTCCTGGATCTTTGCTCCTCATGCTGCCAGCGACTCCTGACATATAGCCAGCACAGGACAGGAATGAGTATTTGCATTTGAGTACGGCATTTCTTTCCAATGAGTGGTTGCAGTCTGCTACTACATGGGGCCTCCAGTAGAGTTTGTGGCATTTTCCTATTGCTATGTGAGGCTGAGAGTTGCAGGACCCATTCACAGCAGCCCATTCATTGCAGTCCTCTGCCTCACACATGTGCTCCTGCCGCATTCTGGGAAGCAGAATTGTTTCACATCCAGTGCTTCCCAGTCTAGAGGATTTCAGCAATGCTGGGAGAAAAAATAAGGGAACTCCAGCAGATGTTATACACAGAAGTTCATATTCAGGACTGTTAAAGCACAAGCCTTAATTGTTGGTGGCCCATTTTCCAGTGTGATTGTTATATTCTAATGTACCTGTTTTGCTTCAATCCTGCTTGATGCTGACACAAGCACAGACTAAACTGCTAATCCCCAGTGTGCCCACTCAGCTTCCTGCTTGCACTGTCATTCTGCTTGCTCCTCACAGGCTCTGTGCTTGTCAAAAACCATTAAGTTGCAATTTCCATGAGGATCCACTAATGCATGTCCTTCCTGACGTGTTGGTTAACAGATCCAACCATTGAAGTGGTCAGTCCCATGCAGGATATAACTGTTGATGAAGATGGCACAGCAGAGTTCATATGCCAATATTCTAGGCCAGTACACGCCATATGGAAGAAAAATGATCAGGAAATACATGCAGATGGGCAGCGAGTGATTATCGATCAGGACTGGAATGTAAGCATGCTAAAAATTAAACCCACGGTACCAGAAGACACTGGCATCTATTCATGTGAAGCTGAAGGCATTAAAGTGATGGCTACACTTGATGTTCAAGGTGAGGTCTTCCACCCAAAGAGGAAGACTATCATGGGTTCCAAATAAAAGAGGTGGAAAAGTCATGGCAGCACCTCTCAATAAGTGACACATAAGACACCTGCTTTTTGGTGTCCACTCCAGTACTGATAACGATGATGAAAATAGTTGGGAGTTAATGGGAACTGAACATGAAACTGCAGCATTTGACTGAAGCTTAGTTCTAATTAACGCTCACTTACTACAGCACTTGCACATCATGCCTCTTCTACAATGAACTGGAACATCAGTGCAATGGGATGTGTCCTGCTGAATTACTGCAAAATCACAGATTAATGTTAGTCCAAAAGAATGATCAGAGTACTTTTTGCTGTTCCAGAGTGCCTTTTACACACAGTAATGGGTAGTGTGTAAATTAATTTTCTTTTTAACTAAGCTAAAGAAGCTTAATATTTTATTTATTTCAAATACTGATCACTCACTCAGGGATTACCTTCCTTCTCACTTGGCATCAGCATTTGTGACGGCCCTGAGAAACAGCAAATAAAAATACTAACAATAGGATTATGGTTTTATATATTTTATGTTTCTTTTTTTTTCCCCTGCTGTTTATGGAATAATTGGTTTTGGTCACCATAGTTCTTACTTGATTTCTGAATATTTGTGACACTTATTCCTTCTTCTTGCTTAACCACAGCTGTTAGTACAGAAGAGCAGGGTACTATTTATTATAATATTTTATACATTGACAGGCACTTTCCATTTTAGGGTTTTTAAAATATGTTAATGAATGTAATCTAAAAGCGTCCCAGAGGAGGTAGGATTTACAATTGGCTGCTTTTTGTGGTGAGGGAAACCAGCACTCAAAAAGTAAACAAATAAACAGCTTGGATTTGTTCTAACAAAGTTATACTTCCTCCAAGGATTTACAAACCCCTCATTGATATCCATAAGAATTATTATTATAAAATACGGATTTTTATTTTTTTTTAATAATTAATGGTTGGGGTTTTTTCCTATTAAATAAATTGTTCAGGGTGTTGGTTTCTTTTTTTCGTTTCTTTTTTATTAGAACAATTCCAGATAATAGTTACAGAGATCTAAACAGGAATGTCTCAGGGCACTGGTTTGTATCATAGATCATGCTGACCATTATATGATATTGGTATTTGTGTAAACTGTATTTACTCAAGTGCGTGTTCCCACTGTTGTGCATGTGTTTGTCCATGTAGCTGGTCTGACACAAATTATATTGGCATGCACCAGCCCACATTTAATTTCGTGTCAGTCTGATAGAAATGACAGCCAATGCATGCAAATGGTTGTGGAGATACATGCATGTCTCTGACCACACCATTCACTACACATGCATGTGAAAATAAACCTAATACATTATCACAGAGCTTTTGTAATAATTCAGAAATCTATCATGCAAAATACTGTTAATACAGATTTTAACTTCCTGTGAGTTTCCTAGAGGCAGACTTGTTAATGTAGATTACCGTCACTATGGCTTAGCCAGCTATAAAATTCTCTCATACTTGCTTTGCAAGATAGGTAGAAAGATTTCATCATGAGCTGTCAGTTCATTCAGATATCCCCAATTATGATGATGATTATGCTCCTTGGCACATATGTGGGGAGTGTTTCCTACTGTGGGACAGAAGGAGTTTGTTTATGCTTCATCTTCCTGAGCTATCTGGTCCTATTGACTATTGGCCTGATTCATATAAACACCACCCTTTTGTTCTTCACTTGTAAAGACAGAAGTCAGGTTTCAGGTGAAAGCCTAGATGAAGTACGAGACATCCCAGAGGTTTATCGTTATTTTTAAACTATCTCACTACTTAAAATGCTTTTAAATACAGTATTGTGTTAGAGAGTGGTTGAAACCAGTAATTAAACCTACAAGCACAGGTTATCACATCCACATCCTTTCTGTCAGCTTTCCAGCAGTGGGAGTCACCTAGTGCTCCAGGGCTTGTTAAATTCAGATATGCATGGCCAAAAAATTAATACCATTCATTGTCCTTCTTTGCTAGCCAAGAACAGCATTGTCCAGGGCTTGGAGAATGTGGAAACTGTGGAAGGAGGGGAAGCCCTGTTTGAATGTTATCTTTCCAAGCCCGAGTGCTACAATTACAACTGGTTGATTGATGATGAACCTGCCAAAACTACAGAAAACACTGAAATGGTTTACTTTGAAAATGGGCTCAGGCATCTTCTGCTGCTGAAGAACCTAACTCCTCGGGACAGTTGCAGGGTGACTTTTATGTGCAGCGACGCAGTGACCTCAGCCTTCCTGACAGTGAAAGGTAACTGAAGAGCTCATGCCCAGAGACTCTTAATTTCCAGTTGGAAAGAGCAAATGAAACAGGAAACCATAATGAGTAGCACAGAGGAAAAAATGCATTTGTTACTTGCTTCTTACCTGAATCTTCTTCCCACACAATACACAGATGATGTTTTACAATTTCCCTTTTTTCCCCTTGTTCCATATGCTATGACACAGATATAAGCAGCATCAGCTGGTAATGAGTTAGCAGCAAAGGACTGTCTTACAGTTGTCATTATTCTGTTGAGTTGGATTGTGTTTATAAGTACTTGAGGACTTTAAAGGTGAAAGTTATATCAGTAACAACATTAACTCTGCATGATTGTCTTTTATACTGTTATTGGAGACCCCTTTGGAGACTAGAATGCCTTCAGAGTACAAGAACAGCCATCCTTAGTCATAGCATAGTATCTTCATTGTGGTTTTCTACTACTTGGGAAGGAAATACATTGCTAGGTTGGGTTTTGCTCCTGTAAGTTTTGGGAATTTTCAGTCCCCAGCGATACTCTCTGTCCTAGTGATATCTACATAACCTCTCTTTAAGTGATATGTTGGTTTTCAAGGCCTGACTGTCCAGAGCTTCAGTGTAAATATTCACAAAATCTCTTGCTTTTATTTGTTTCTCTTTCTTTAACTGAGGGCTTGATCGCCTGTTTTTGTCTGCAGAATGGCGCCTACAGATCTTGCAACCTCTCACAGATGTAGAAGTCCCTCTGGGGGAGAAAGCTACATTTAGTTGTGTTCTAAGTGAAGCTGTGCCAATTACTGAAGTTGCCTGGTATAGTAATGATGTAGAGATCCAGTCAGATGAGGACTGGGAGGTACAAGCAGATGGAAACAAATACAAGCTTATTCTGAAAAATGCCCAACTGCATCATTCTGGAGAGGTGACTTTTGCTTCGAGGGAAGCAATTGCATCAGCCAAGTTATCTGTGATAGGTGAGTGTCTGTTGTTTCAAGACCAATGGCACTTGAAATCTCAGACTTTATTGACCTACAACATTGAATTTTCTAATCTTTGTGCTGATTCTTTTATCTTTGCCTTGCATCCTCAGCTAGTGTTTTTAGTCAGAGAAGATGCTACTGGGTAACTTGTTCTTTGACCAGAAATAGTCCACCTCATCAGAAGCAAATTACATCAGGCTAGTGTTGGTAAAGATGTTCACCAACTTTCTTTAGCTGCAGTCTTTTGTAAAATGTAATGTAGAGTCTGATGGAAATCAGTTTACTCAGTTCGTCACCCTCAGGGACGGAGCTGAAATAGAACATATGTGGAAAAATTAGACAGAAAGCAGAGAATCCCTTGAAATATGCTAATCTTCTCAAGTGAAGGACAACTAGTTTTCCAGGTTAATGAGTTGCATATTAAAATCTTCATGTGGGTGAGATTCATTAAGTACGCACCTTATGCTTCAGAGATATAAAAGTTAATAGCTCTTGAAGTACTTCACAATTAGAAAAAATGATAGTTCCCTAATTCCCTCATGGGGCAGTTTGTACCCATGATTCATCAATGTCCATTCCTGCACCCACGGTCTGGCTGTTTCCCATGGTGGCATAGGTGGGTCACCCTGCAGTGGTCACTCCAGCACAACTCCAGAGATGGTTTTAAGACTATTGCAATGTGTTTTAGCTGCGCACTGCAGTTGAGATGTTCAAGAGACATCTGTTTAAAGATTTCTGAGCCTTAAGAGAGTTCTCTGGTATATTCCAGTCATTTCAACAAAAAAAAAAAAAAAAAAAAAGAAAAAGAAAAGAAAGCTTGCGGACAGATTTAAAGCAGTGTTATTTTATTTTGGACACCTACATTTTAGGAACTGCAAAACACTCCCTGCAAAAGCTCCTCCTGTTGGCTCTTTTTCTGTATGAAATCTGGCTAAAAATACAGAAAAAGCAGCTTTTATGTTATGTTTGTGGTGTGCAGAATTTAAGAACCTGCTGTTGATCTTACTTGCTGTTAATTTGTTGGATTGGTACATTGTGGCGGGTCATTTACTTGGTAAATGCCTTGAACTTGAAGACTGAAAGAATTATTTCTGTCTTCTAAGCCAAAGCATAAATTAAGTGAGGAGCATTTTCCAGTGTACTGAGTATGACCATCAGTAGTCAGTCTAGTAGGACAGCAGACCATTCCCATTATGCTTTTGTTAGTGCCTGATGCTGTGACTTATATAGCAATTACACAGAAATTGAGTGACTTGCTATTAAGTTACCAGAGTTTCTCTGTAGTCAAATAACTTGAATTCCATTAAGGCCAGACATGAAATAAATATGATCAAGGCCCAAATGTGATTGACGTTTTCAGCTAAATTTCTTGATAATATGGGCAGCGTAGGGTTGTCTTTATTTTGTGCTAGGTGGCACAAAGCATCAGGAAAAAATCACAATATGTGACATTAAGTATGTGAGATGACAGTTGGAAAATGGGTTTGTCATTAACAATGTAGATCAAAGGAAAACTCAGTGGTGCACAAGTATGTCTCATGGTTATGGGCATGTACCCACTCAACTTCACAATGAGACAAATACTGACTCTGTTTGCTTCCTTCTTATTGCCTGTAGAAGGCTCTTGGCTGTTTCAGTATAAAGCATTATTGCTCATGTCATACATTTCGGGACCTCTGTTGTGCCTTCAGCCCACCCCGATCCACCTGAAGAACCAGAAGTTTTAAGTAAGAACAGCCACTCCGTAACTCTGTCTTGGTACAAGCCGTTGAGCGATGGTGGTTGTGACATCCTAGGCTACAATGTGGAGAAGAAAATCCCAGGTATTGGCTGGCAGTCATGCAGCAAGGGCATTATTCATAACACAGAGTTTATGGTGGACAATCTCATCCCAGGTGAACCCTACAGATTCCGCGTCTCAGCTATAAACAAAGTTGGGGCCAGTGAGCCGGTGCACTTCCCTCAGATGGTGCAGCTAGGTGAGAACAGAGAGATGCACTCATGGAGGACTGCAAGCAGCTGTATACCTGGTGTTTTGCATGGCATGCCTGCTTCATCCATTCCAGTCATTTCCTGGAAGAGTTCAGCCTGCAACGTCTTTCAGTGCTTTGCTGCCAACACAATACAGGAGAAAGAGCTTGGAAAAATTGTTCTGGGCTGCCATGAACAAAACAGGCTGTGTTATTAGTAATTAGCAGTTATTTTCTCCAACCTGCATCAAGCTGTCTGCATCCATCCATTCAGGTGGAGTTAGGATGGTATGAGTCAAAAGGAGCATGCTGGGATGCATTCCGGGGAACCAAGACCCTGGTACAAAAGCTGTGGGTGTGCAGTGTTGACTTCTTCACCCATCTTTCTAATTTGTTTTATTATTTTGTATCTTTTTCAATAACTCCCACAAAGAAATGCTGGAGGATGCAGTTCTGCTGTTTGTTGGTGAAACTCTGGAAGATACAGTGGGATGGAGAACCACTCCCTCAATCTTTCTTTTCTTGCAACTCTTTCTGTGATAGCAGAGTGCCCAAAAGATTCCTCAAACTGAGAATAATAGTAAACAAGTCTTTTTCTTAAGGCTCAGACAGATAATGATGTTTTCGCAATATAACAGCTGCCAGTGCTTGACCCTGATAAATCTGCATATGCTGACTTTGCCTACAAAATCCCAAGGTATTTTCAGCAGTGGCCCCTCACGCTGGTGAAATCTGCAAAGGAGCAGATCACACTCAGGAGTGCGCTGCTTTTGGGAATTCACCTGTGCACTTTACATCCCAGGCCACATCTCCCCATTCAATGCATTTGTCTTGATTTCATTCTGAGTATCACAGTTGTACAGGCAGCATGCCACTGGCAGGCCTCCTTCCAAAGGACAAAAGATATAGAGAGAATTTTTAAATTCTTTATGCTTTTTTGGAGAATTTTTACTCTCCCTAAGCTGGGGTAATTTTTCCTTTTTATTATTTTTTTATTTTCAAGAGTGAGATGAATGCTGCTTTTAATAATGTCTTAAAATTCTTTTTTATTGTTTCTTTGTTGTCTTCAGAACTGCTTCACTTCTAAACATTAAGATCTTCTAGAATCTGTAGACCTGCTTGAATATTGGTGATGGGTAAATGAAGATCAGCAAATAAACACAGGAATGCAAAAAATGCAACCAATTTGCATGTGTATATTTAAATGGAGCTGGTTTACCTGCTGGGTGATCTTGTAAAGTTCTGTCGCTGTTACCTTTGGAAGCACAAATTTTGGATGTTACCATATATATTTTTTTCCCTTTTGGTTGTTTACAAGAGCTAAAGAATCTATAAATGGAGGATGGGATGCTTGGATATTTTATAGAGTGGTCTTGAGTGTCTTAAGGTCAACGTATTGTATGTTCTTTGCGCTAATTCAATTTTTTTGTAATTACAGAGCCTCCAGTTACAGTCACCCATCCTTTAGTGGGAGGATCAGTCTCAGAAGGAGAGGTGGCTCGCTTGGAGTGCAAATTATCAAGTGAAACTGAAAAGAAAGTTACATGGTTCAAAGGAAAAGAACAAATACAAGCTGGAGGGAGATACGAGATCCTCTCTGATGGGAAAAAGCAGATACTCATTATTCATGCATTTAAACCTGAAGATCAGGACACATATACCTGCATGGTTTCTCCAGAAGTCAAATCTGTTGCCAGCTTGTGTCTTGATGGTATGGAGCATGCATTCCTATGATGTTAAATAGTTCCGTTTATGGACATCCCAGGGCATCTCCACAGGTTGGACTGGAATTAGTTTTCTTTTACAAGCTGTGACAGCAATCCACAAAGAATTGTTATTTTTCTGTTCAGTATTGCCCATTACATTTCTGAATCCCTAAAAGCTTTGAGCTGCTCAGATAAGATTTTCCTGAGTCATATATTTAAGGTGCAATACAGTTGTTTCTACCTAGGTTTCTGGTGTCGTTTGACACCAGGGTGTTCTGCCTGCCCTTCAGCTGCCATTTCAGAAAGTGAGGGCTCTTTTGCATATTCTTCATGGTATCTGCCAGCCTCCTGTCCTAGGCATCCCAAAAGGCTTTGGGTCATAGTGCTTAGGAAGCTGAATTGTGCCCCTGTGGTGGGATTCAGTGACCTACACACAAGCATGTAGTGCCACTGAGGCACTTCAAGATATCACCCTTGGCCTCTGTCTCTTTCTCCAAAGGGATCGAGAGCACTCATGGGTCCTGTGTTGTATCTGAGAGCCACACACAGATGTCTCAGAAGCCTGGATCACCTGAAAAAAGCAGTGGGCACTATGCAGTAACAAGTCAGTGTGTCCCAGGGAGTGAGTTACAACCTTCAGGCTTAGATACACCTGAGCAGGCAGATGTCTTCATGTCAGGTGGGCATCTTGGCTCCTGTTATAACCAGTGGAGATCTATTCAAGACAGTCAGTGAAGCCCTACCTACCTGTAAAATAGGTTGAGACTGAATAGTTTTCCACACTGCACTGACAGCCTTAACTAGATATTCATCAACTGCAACATTTTAAAAGGGCAGAAATTTATTTATTGGGTTCAAATATGTGAGAAGTAAAAAAGTTGTTTGGCCATGTTTTAAGTACCTGCAAAGAATCATAGGATAGTTGAGGTTGGAAAGGACTTCTGAATATAGTGTATTCCACCCTTCTGTTCAAACAGGGTCACCTAGAACAAGTTGCCCATGACCATGTCCAGTTGTATTAAATTTATACTTTGTTCTCAACAGAATGCTTAGTTAAATGCCACTCATACTCTCCTTCCGAGATGTTAGAATAACCTTTCTATGTGCTTTCTCAAAGGTTACTCACAACCTTTGTCTTTTAACATCTGAACAATTTAATTCTCCTCAGTTCCCACAGTGTCAATGCTTAAAGAGATTGCCAAGGAAGCACCCCCTGCAAGTCAACCAGAAGAGCTGGTGGATGGCCATGTCCAGCCCAGCTTACCCCCTGAGGCTGCACAGGAGGGAGATCTTCACCTTCTGTGGGAAGCCCTGGCCAAGAAACGACGGATGAGCCGGGAGCCCACCTTGGATTCCATCAGCGAGGTTCCTGAAGAGGATGAGAAGCTTCAGAAGTTGAGGAAGGAGGAGGCAGAGATGTCTCACTATTACTCGGAGGAGTACTCCACATGTGATGAGCTGGCTAGGACAGGAGAAGCAGATTTCTCTTTCACAAGCTCAGATGATGAATCTAGAGCTGGGACTCCTTCACTAGTAAACTACCTCAAGAAGGCAGGGAAGACAAGTATTAGTGTTACTAGCAAGGTTCAGTCCATCTCCACAGGCAAATTATGGAAGCAGTGGGAGGAATCCAGCGTGGAGACTGCTCTGGCTGCCCCAGCTGCTAAGCCATCTGAACCAGAAATGCCAGATTTAGATGACCCTTCCATGAACAAGGCTGCTGTGAAGATCCAAGCTGCTTTCAAAGGCTACAAAGTCAGGAAAGAGATCAAGCAACAAGAGTGCCCAGTGTTTACTGAGACCTTCAAAGATTTCTCTGGTGAGCTTGGAAGCACTCTTCATCTTGAGTGTGTGGCCCACAGCAAAACTGACATGAAAGTCCGTTGGCTGAAAGATGGGGAAGAGCTTTCAGATGGTCGCTACTATCACATAGACAATTACACTGATGGGACCTGCTCTTTGATTATCACTGGGCTGGACAGGAAAGATGCAGGTAAATACACCTGTGAAGCAACCAATAAATTTGGCAAGGTTTCACACAGTGCTAAGGTGGTTATTGGCACTCAGGAACCTCACATTCTTCATAAGAAGGAGCAGGTTAAACAAAGCACTGACAGTGAGACAGAGAGCTCATCTGGCAGTGAGCTGGATGATGCTTTCCGTAAAGCAGCAAGGAGACTTAACAGACTCTTCAGGGCCCAGATCTCAACTGAGATATCTGATGTGGAGGAAGAGCTCTTTGTCAGTGCAGATGAAGGGGACATAGATGTGGTTGACCATCAGACGTATCGTGAGGATGACCAGTACATCTACATTAAGTTTGAAATCTTGTCTGAGGCAAAAACTGCTGCCACTCGATTCAGAGAGATGTTTGGTGCTCTGGGAATTCCTGTGGAGATTGACATTTTGGAACAAAGCCCTAAAAAAGTTGAATTGCGCATCGGGAAAGCAACACCACCCACCCATGGGAAGTTTGCACCACCATTAGCAAGACCTCCACCACCTTTGCTAACTTCTGATACAGGTAGGTGAAGCAAACCTGTTTATTCTTTGAAAAAGACAGCTAGAGCAGGTCACAATGTTACCTTTTCACTCACAAATAGCTCCCAAAAAGCGTTTATTTTTCATTTGGAGCAAATATTTTCCTGGAAACTTTGCACTGCAGGAAAAACTAATGAATTTTTTATTCTTTCTTGTTTTGAGGAAGAAGAGGGAGGTTAGTGATGAAGGAGGAGGGTGCAAAGTATTGCTTTATCTACAAAGCTGCTTTCCACAATGGAAATGTGGAATACTACTACAATAATATGGCTATGCTATGATTAATATACTCAAATAAATGACACAGTTTTCAAAACTTCCTGAGGGAAACAAGATATTTTGGAAAAGAGAGGAACAGAGGCAATGTATAGTTTGCAGCTGTGATATTGCAATGCTTATGGTGTTATGGAATATCTTCATAGTGTTTATCAGGGAATTTCTACTTGAGTGTTTTCATAGAGAAAATATAACACTTTGCAATAAAAAAAATAGAAACAAGAAGTCTTCAGGCACTGAGCAGCAGTGCTTTTAAAGTATATCTTTTATCACAACCAAGTTTTTCCTGTCTTCTTTCCTAACAACCCTGACTTTAGCTCCCATGTTTCTGACTGAGCTCCAAAACCAAGAGGTACAAGATGGATATCCAGTCAGCTTTGACTGCATTGTCGTTGGCAAACCGCTTCCGACGGTTCGCTGGTTCAAGGATGGGAAAGCTATTGAAGAAAATGATCATTACATGATCAATGAGGACCAGGAGGGGTGCCATCAGCTGATCATCACAGCTGTAGTCCCCACAGACATGGGTGTTTACCGTTGCCTTGCAGAAAACAACATGGGAGTTGCTTCAACGAAGGCAGAGCTTCGAGTGGACTGTAAGTCTCAAAATCACTGTAGAAGAAACAAGGGAAGGGGTCCTGCTGAGTGGCAGATATTTTGTAGTTTGTTGGGTTTTTTTTCCCCAAGGGAAACACCATTTACATTAAGCAAATATATGCATTGTCCACAAAATGTTTCATTTGCAAACCTCTTGGGTTCACTTAGGTTTTGCCAACTCCAAGGCAAAGCTTGGAGCAAAGCTTTTCAGATAAACAGAGGTGTTTTCCGTAATCCAGGGGTTTATGGGATCCTACTGTAGTAGCAGTGTGAAATTAATCTGCTGTGACTTAAATTAGTAGGGAAAGATAATTCTAGTAAGAAAAATAGTTTCAAAGCTCAGATTATAGAAAACACTTCCTTTTCCATTTAACAGTGACCAGCACTGACTATGAGACAGCAGCAGATGCAACAGAGACATCTTCTTACTACAGTGCCAAAGAATATATTTCAAGGTAAAATTTAGAACTCTACTTCTTTCTAAATTCTGACTTGGTAAGATCAATTTATGGTTTTGCTGTATCCAGCAGGGCCAGTTTAATGTCATAAAGGAATAGCCAGACCAGCTGAGATGCAGTAACTGCAACAGCTGGACATTTATCATGTCCAAACTTGCTCTGGCTGCCTTCAGGCTAGCCTGAATATTTCTTCACAGTATCATTCTATTATTTTTAATGTCATATGGTGCTGAATCTGTTGCCATGATGACAAAGCCCACAGACCAAATTAACCTAAAATAGTTAATTCTGATTCCTGACTCTTTTCTGGCTCGCTGACTTTCTTCTTTCTGAATCTAATTGCTTCTTAGCCGAGAACAGGAGGAATCTACCACTGAGGAGGAGCAATTGCCCCAGATCTTTGATGAGCTTCATGATATTCATGTGGCACCTGGAGCATCACTGGCTAAATTTCACTTGAAGGTGAAAGGTGAGGGAAGCCCACAGCACTGTCAGTTATTCCAGGTTTGCTGCCAGGTTGAAGTGCTGGACAAGGTTTTCCAATGTGCTTTTCTGCAGCTGTGCCCCCAGCCCATGCATCTTGCACCACACAACTAGAACATGTTCATGCTGATGAACACTGGCTTTTGCAGCAGAGTTAGAAAGATTAAGTGTCTCATTCTGTGTCCATGTCTCCAGGCACAATTACAGGCATATACTTCTGAAAACTAAGTCCTGTAATTCTCTGAGCATGTTAGTTATGGAGGAGCAATAAGGAATAAAAAAAAACCATAACGAGAGTGTCCTTTATTCTCTTTAGTAAATGAGCAGTCCTGGACTTGCCTTACTCTATGAGGGGGTTGCTGCTACAACCTAAAACTGCAAAAACATCCTCCTGGTGTGGGCTGTGGTAGGGAGAGGCAGGGATTTTCCCGTTTTCTCCAATTGCTGCCTGTAAAAATAGTGAGAACTCTTTTGGATTCTACTTTTCTCTTTGTGTACATTGCAAGTCAGATCTAAGCATTACCTATCCAACCTGAAAGGTACTTGCACATGCAGTCAATAATGGGGAGTGCCAGAAACTGAAGAGATAGGAAAGAATTTTAACAATTCAATAGAATTTAATGAATTTGCAGACATTCATTACTAGGTAAATCCTTGAAATTGCAGCCCTGAGCAGAGCTGAGAATTCCTTGGCTCTTGCTCAGAAGGACCTGCCTCTTTGGAGATGCTACCAAATCAATATTGACAATGCATTTTGTTCTCCATGTCCGCAACTGCTTCTTGCAGGGTACCCGCAACCACGTCTCTATTGGTTCAAAAATGGACAGCCATTAAAGGCCTCAGATCGTATCCTGAAGACTGATAAACAGGAATTCCACTCACTGGAAATTCGCAATGTCACTAAGGCAGATGCTGGCCAGTACTCAACATTTGTTATCAACTCTGCTGGTTCTGCATATTCATCAGCAAGGCTGGTAGTCAAAGGTAGGTATTGCACTGATTTTGGCACCTACTTTTCTCTGTTCCAATGGTTTTTTCTATTTTATAAAGTTATTTCTCTTGAAAAAGAAAGTCAAGTAAGGTGGGAAGTCTGTATATAAAAAATTATATGCTTTAACCTTGGTTCACCTATAAATTCTCTGCGTGTCCCAAAGATGTCACTTCTCTAGGGCCTGGCTGTCATCTCATAAACATACATTTTATTCCTTGTCCAACTTCAGCAACTTTAATTTTTCATTTTATTAAAACTGAGGGCCCCTTATAAATTATACTAACGTTTCTGTGTAGTGTCTATTTCCTGTAAAGAGTAATCCTCTGCAGTCACTTCTTTTTTTTTGTTTTTTAATTCAACACATGGGCAGAAAGGTATTTGTGTTTGTCATTTTGTTTTTTCCTCCTTATGTTACAGATCCTGATGAGAAAGAAGAGCCATCAGAAACAGGTGAGAGAAGCCATAGCAGGTGATAACAGAACCCCTAGGAATAATTTTTCAGTCACCTAAACTCGCCATGTTTCATCAATAATGTCATTTTCAGATTCCCATGAGCAGCTGATACCACCACGGTTCCTTGAAAGATTTACTAATAAAAAGGTGAAAAAAGGTGCAAGCATCACATTATCTGTAAAAGTTGAAGGTGAGTGGGCAGATACCTTGCCTCTCTGAATAGCAAATCGCATAACTTCACAGCACATTCTAGACTCTCTCTGGCCTAAGTCATTGTAACCTCGTCTCCTGTATCTGAAGACTGGGACTCTACTCCCAGCTATGTAAAATACTTTTATGTGCTTTACAGAAAAGCATCTTATTCATCTTCACTTCCATTTTCCTGTGTGTAAAAACAGGGATAACAACACTTATTGGTTGTCTGAAGATGTGTTGATTAACAGTTTTGATTTTACAAAAAGATTTGATGTACTTTTGAGTGTGTTGTAGAAAGACAATTTTTTTAAGACATCCTTTAATATATATTATGCTTTTTATTGTTGAAAAAGTGTCAGGAAACAGATCAAAATAGCATTTATTCACAGCATGGCTCATAGTTGTAAGGCAGGAACACCATTAGGAAAATTAAAGCTCTTTGCATTGTTTTTCCTTTAGGACATCCACCACCAACTATCACTTGGCTGAAAGAAGAGTCTCGGGAAGACATCCTGTGGATCAAACCAGAAACGCCTGGGTATAAACTTGCCAGTTCAAATATGCATCACAGTTTGATCCTATTGGATGTCAAAAGGAAGTACAGTGGAGCTTATACATGCATTGCTACCAACAAGGCTGGCCAGTCCATCTGCACAGCCACTGTGGAAGTTTCAGATGGTAAATCTTTGTTACAATACAAATACATTCTCTATTTGATGTTTTATACAGTCCCTAAGAGAAGAACAAGCGTCACTGGTAAGGAAATTTAATCAAATTACAACTTGAAAAAAAATGCATTTTCCCAAGGTTAGCCACAGCTTTGCTTGCCTTGCAAATGATTACACTCTTTTTTTCCTGTTTAAGATTTCTGACCCTATCTTGGATTAACAGCAACATATTTTCTATATAAACAGGAGACAAGCTCCAAGAAACAACCAAATTAAGCACAAAGGAAAAAGAAAGGAAGAAAGACAATGCAAAGTAACTAGCAAAAGTAATAATTTGAAAAATTACTTGGAATGTTTCTCTCTGCTAAGGTATTTTGCACTGTAGAACTGCCTTAAGGCAGCTGGAGTTATTTGATTCCCCTTTTACAGATCTTTTCAGGGCCTATCCTGTCACAATTCATTTGGTAAGAGAAGAGACAAACAAATACAGACTGGGAGTAGGGGCAGCACTGTGAAGGACTTAATTTTTCTGTTATCCTTCCTTTCATCCCACATTTTTACTGTACCAAGAGCTACAGGAGCATAGCTTGAGCAATGTAGGCAAATAGGGCATTCATACATCTACATGAACAGGGAGAGAAGCAAAGTATTTGCATCATATTGAGTGGGAGTGTGTCTTCCAGGTCAGGAACTGCTAACAGGGCAGATCCAGTATTTCAGTGTTCCCAGTAATCCACATCTAGAAAACATACCTACATTAAATACTCACCAAAAACCATTCTCTGCCTTCTGTCCTCTAATGACAAACCCTGATCTTGCAGTGAAAGAGGCTGAAGTTCTGACCCAGGAACGTGTGATGGTGTCAGAAGCGATCATGACCACACTGGGGTAAGTGGCTGGTCACCTGTGGTGCAGTGGAGCAGTGCAGGTACCAGTTCTCATGAGTCACTTTTAGGCTGTGTTCATTTTGGACATCTCATATTCATGTCTGGGCACCAGATTAAAGATAGTTTAAGGTCCTAGGATGGGAAATGCTATGAATACTATATATTATATCTAGTACTATATATTCTACATATAATATCAGTGACAGTCATTTATGCTTGATTATCAGGGATGATAGGAACAAGGACATAAAAGAAATGGGTGGGTCATAAAAAACTCTTGCTACTATTTCATCTCCTAAGCAGAATGTAAAAAAACCCCATAAATTCAAGGGTCAAGGTTTTCTGACTGTTACTTGCCAACATTGATGCTTCACAGAAAAAGAAGTTGAAAAGGGTCTGCTCACAAACTTCTTGTTGACAAATGCATCTGAAGAATAACCTTTTCAGTTCACCATCCTTGGTTTGGATGCTAGGCAGAGGGAGTTTGAAAAGCCATATCCACCTGAGCACGTTAACTTCTATAATATGTCTAGCCTAAAACCCTAGACCAGTTTTCCTCTGAAGTATGAAGAAAGCCACAGTGTGAATTCAGCTATGCCACTGCAGCCTCTCCCAAGGATGTGCCCAGGCTCTGTTAGGCATACTTAGTGGTATATAGTTTATCACATATCAAGTGGAGTGCTTCCTGCGTACTAATAGAGATAGCAGAGATCAGCCTGTGCAACGAAAATTTATATCCTGCCTCCAAAAACATCAGGAAAGCAGAGATGTTGACTTGAGGATATTAGTGTTTTGGCGGAGCTGTAGTCTTGGGAAATAACACAAACGCTCTTCATCAAATGCAAACAATGCTGGTAGTTCTTGCTGATGAAGTCATTTTCACTCAGTGTTGACTATACAGGCTCCTGCCCCTTTCCTGCTAGCATGTGTCCAATTAATTTGATCCTGGTAAAATCTGTCAGCGTAGCAAAGGTCTTTTTGGACCTCAGAACTACTGCAGTACTTACTACCAAGTAGCCAGCATGTTTCCCAACACACAGGCATCCTGATGTGATGGGAGCAGATCTCTTGGACGACCACAGCATCTACATATTCTCTGGTCCTTGGTTTTCTGATGAAACCACTGTGAATTGTTAAGCATTAGTTCACTGAAAACTGACTGAGGCTACAGATCCCACTTAACATAATGTCTCCAACTGTAATAGCTTTATTTCAGAGTCTGCTGGGAATAAAGTCCAGTATTACCATGGAGGTGGAGGTTACTTGGTTTTGCAACCCACTCCCTGAGCAGCCAGATCTTGTCAAGCAATAGTTTGTAATAAAAGTTAGGAATGAGGAGAATTGTCAGATGGGATTTGCCTGAAAGACTAAGGCACATGAGGGGTTCTGTGCCTGTAAGAGCCACATAACCCAGTTCTCATTTGCTGTAGTGGCCCTAAGGAGTATTGACTACTAACACCTGCAGTCAAGAGCAGAGTCCTAACTTACATATCCCCAGACTTCACATACAATTTGTTAGAAGGAGGAAATGTTTCTTATTTATCTCTTTGCTACACATTTTATGTTAACTTTAAACTCTGTTTTATTCTTTCAGAGATATTCAGTCCTCTGAAATAAGAGAAGGTAAGAGGCCATTTTCTCTCTCCTACTCCTGCCCTTCACATCTACAGTTGAGATCATCTATGTATTTCATGATTACCACCTACTTTTGTCCTGATTTCTTGAAACTGTCTGAAATGTTGGAACTTTTCAGGACTGGTCTCTGTTCAAGGGTGAATTACTTGGATGAAATGTGAGCAAGCACAGTTTTAAAAACAGGGGAAGTGAAGAAAATTAGACCTTCCTTTCACAGAAGCTTTTGTTACTCAAAAAAGATGGCTTTCCAGTGGCATTGCCTGCTTAATAGCAAATTCTCTCTTTTCAGGAGACTTTGAAGGTGGTAGAGAAGGTGTACCCAAAAGCCCTATTTCATTAGCTGATGTTGGCTCAGAAGAGTTCTTTCAGAAACTCACCTCACACATCTCAGAAATGGTATCTGCAAAACTAAATCAGGGTAAGGGACCTGTCAAACACAATTTAATTAGTGTAGAAAAATATGCAATCTTTTCATTGAAGTATCGTTTGGACTTTAAATATCAGGGAGTAGGATGACTGTCTCAAAACTGCTTCATAAGCGTATGAATATTTGTAAGTGCTTAGCACTAAGGATTTTTAGTAAGAGTCTATCTAAACTGCATGTCTTAGTCTACGGTTTTGAGCTAGAAAAAGCCTATTGCAGTAAATGAACATGGCTGATGGCAAAAAATGAAATTTTATGCATACAGTGTTTGTTTAAATAAGCAGGAATAACTGTAAGCTTTAGAGTGGAGGGCAAATTGTAAAAATGGAAGTGTATTTTGCACCTCTAGGTATTTCAGGTTTTTTAGGAATTCATCACTCCTGAGTCTGAAAGCAATCCTATTTTGAAGACTTCCCCCATCTTCAAGTTTTAGCTCACAATAGGGTTTTAAAATCAAGTTAAGGCAAAAAACTGTGTTCACAGCTGGGCAGTAACCCAATGATGTGTTGAATTAAATGAAAAATCCTGGTTTGTGTGCCATATACTTATTATCTTGTAGTAATGCTTTATCTTCAAGCAAAAAGAGAGGCCTTATGTCTCCTACAAACATTCTTGCAATGCAGTGGCAATACATGCAGTAGGGATGCAGCCTCATGTATTAAAACATTTAAATCATTTGTGTAACCCAAAATACAAATAGGACTTCACACTAAATATTACAAATGCTCTTCCTAGGGAACATTTGTTTGTATGAAATTGAAAATTATTATAGATTTAGTTCATGTTAAAATAGGAGATCCTTATTTCATGCACTGTTCTTGCTCTGCTTTTTAGCTAAACTTCGAGTGCCAGGTGCAGAAAGTGATGATGAGTCGAAAACACCCTCTGCATCACCTCGCCATGGACGATCCAGACCTTCATCCATTGTTCAGGAATCCTCCTCTGAATCCGAAGATGGGGATTCCAGAGGAGAGGTATGGTATATGTATGGACAAGTTTTCACAAGGAGAAAACTTCACTTAGAATGTTCAGTCTCCTATGGCTTAAGGATCTCCATCACCTTTGGAGGTGTACTTCACTTCATTAGCTATATTTAGTAAATATTGGGTCTGTGATATAAAGCACAGAGAATCAAATTCTGATGCTCACCATGTGATCTTGAACAAGTTGGTCAAGCCAACATATCCCTTATTTGGCATCTTTTGCTTTCATGGCTAAACCTAAGAAAATCAGAGCCTGATTTTCTGTGGCCTTGTGGCCTTGGATAGTTGGTCAGAAGAATTTTGTTAAGAATTTCTTCTTGGGAAAAATGAGAATTTTATGAAAATTAGAAATTTTTTGGGATGCCATTTCAAACATTTCCTTAAAAAAAAAGGTAAAAAAAAAATAAAATTAAGACTTTGGAAATGTTAACTTATTTTGTAATTTTCAGGACCATTGTTTTGCCTTGGGATTTGCCTTGTCAATACTATTTTATGGTATAAATCCAAAATGCCTCATGGAGAGAGAGAGACTTGAAAATATGGTCTAAGTCTCCTAGAGACTTAGTCTGCCACTTGCGAAAACTGAACAGTGATTCTCTTTGCCATACAAGGGCTGTAGAGTAAAACACTTTTTTCTGCTGGTGTTACTGTGTTCTGTTTTCAGAGCACAAAATAACTGTCCTTTTGTGCTTGCAGATCTTTGATGTCTACATGGTCACAGCTGACTATTCACCTGCTGCACCTGACAAGGAGGCCATCACTTTGAAGGAAGGCCAATATGTAGAAGTCCTCGATTCAGCTCATCCCCTGAAATGGTTGGTCAGGACCAAACCCACAAAATCCAGTCCCTCTCGACAGGGTTGGGTATCTCCAGCTTACCTGGACAAGAAATTAAAGGTAACTGATCATGCTGTGTTTATTTTTTCATGTAAAACTATTTGTTCCTGATGCAATTTAGAGCCATCCCTTTTGCCAGGAGTGATATATGAAGAGGTATTGAAAGGGTCTGTAACATGACTGGTCTTTTCCATGCTTTGACTAGGCAATATTTCCGTAAGTTTGCAGCAGTGCCTGGGTTTGAAAGACCTAATCATCCTTCAGCAAAAAATAAATTTCACTCTGGCTTATGAATTATTGAAAGGGACAGTGACCACAGAAGGGATATTCCTCAGCGTGCATTCATAAAAGCACTGCTAACTTTAAAGAATAATGTTTCTTTTTTTCTTGTATTTTAGTTGTCACCAGAGTGGGGAGCAACAGAAGCTCCTGAATTCTCTGGAGAATTTGTTTCTGAAGATGAATATAAAAGGAAGCTAAGGTGAGCTCATGTCATTTGGTATTTGCGCCTTTGAGTTTTCCCGCCTATTGAACTAACACAAATGTTGGCATCTTGGTCCCTACCATCACTCACTGCTTTTGTTCTTCTGAGCCCTGCCACCTCCCCTTTTCCAGAATCAAGCAAACCCTTGATTCTCTCAGACTTGTAATTTGTGGTCTTTTATTGTGTTTTGCCATTGACTTCATCAAAGGAATATATTCCAGGCAATCTAAATCATACTGGATGACTTGAAAGGAGGAGTTTACATTATGCAGTTCTGGAAGCTCTCTGATTTTATCACATCCTGAATTACAGTACTTTGGGATGCCTTAGGTCTGAAAATGATATCTAAAGAGGCTGTGAAAGCATTCAACCTGGTGTTATTCCCTTGCAGTGCAACACACTATTTCAGGGTGCTCTTATGGAGATACTTGCATCTTGATTGCATGAAGTGACATCAAAGTTGCTACCACCTACTTTACATAGATCCGTTTGTTGCTCACTCTCTCTTTTATCTGCCCTAATAGTAGTAGTCTGTAAGGTAGATGGAGCAGGGTGTCTAAGTTCTTCTTATGGTCAGAGGGTATCTAGTCAACACACTCTAGGGAGTCTGTTTCTCTGATCACGTATCTCTACTTTAGACCCTCAAAGTCTGTCAGCGTGTCAAGGATAATGATGAGGATTTTTCTGTGATTTCTTTTTGCCTATTTGTTTTCCCTTCAGTGTTCTTATTCAAGAGCTGTTGATCTCAGAAGAGGATTACATTCAAGATCTACAGTTCCTCCTGACTCATCACCTTAAGTACACTGAGACCTGTTCCAATGTCCCAGGAGCTGTTGCTAGTCAGAAATCCACCATCTTCAGAAATATTGATGATGTGGCTCGCTTCCATTCCAGGTGGGCATTCTCATGTGCCTTTGCTTGAGACCAAAGAGTGTCTCATATACGTGGTGTCAGAGCCACAGTAAATATTATTACTATGAAGGATGTGGAGCACTGGCAGTGCTGAGGTGCAAGGGAATTCATAGTCCTTTTGGGATAATAGGTGATGGGATGGTATGGTTTACGTCGGAGCACAGGATTGGGACTCCTATAATATCCTACAGCACTTCAAGGTTTCGTATGTCCAGCTTATTTCTTACCCTTTTAAGTGAATTAATTTAACAAACAATGAATTATTTTTAAAAGGCATCATGGTCTTATAACCACTTTAGTGGCATCTTCATAGAGATACACATTCATCCAAAACTGATACCAGTGTCCATGCATTCGAAATACATCCAGCTGTATCAGGCTGCCCAGGCACAGTGCCATGGCACAACACCTCTGCCTACTCCAAGAAAGGTTTAATGCAGATCTGCTATTCACAAAATGACTTGCCAACATCCAGGCTGAAATACTTTTATTTTCCAGAGAAAGGAGGTATTGTACAATGTCCTATGTGCCTTAGGCTTTCCATTACTGAGGAGCTTCCTTTTGCACCTTGATACCCTTGCTCTCATAGGAGATAATTGTTCTCATGGGAAGTCCCTGCCAACAGCACGAGAATCACTCTTGGTTTACCTTGGGGGAAGGGTCAATAATATGCATGCACAAAGCTCCAGTGAGTGGTGCAGCGTCTTCCCCAATCAGTGTGTGCTCTGATCAATACTTGTATCATCGTAAGCAAGAGAAACCAGTAAGGAGTTTGAGCATGCTGCAATGAAAAGTATATAGTTACTCTGGGAAAAACATTATAGGGAGGACACTTATGTGTGACACTGGCACTTTTCCTGCCTGGGCTATAAGAATAGATTTCCCTTCTCTTTTCTCCCTCTCTCCTCTTTCCCTATCCTTTTGTTTTTCCCCTCAGAGCAACTTCAACTGTGAGTGGTGATGCATATTATCAGCTGACAGTGCTGAAAATCTTTGTGCATGTGAATCTGTCTCAACATCCTTTGTAAAACAGAGTGGGGATCTCTGTCTTCACTCATATGGATGCCTCATTGCTCCTTAAACTGAGGTATAAGGATCTGGGAGGACTTAATTCACAACTTGAACTGAGCCCTAGAAAGTTATCCTTACCTCTCTTGCAGGGCATTTCATACATTCAAGCTAAAAGGAACAGCATCATGACGGATGAAGAGGCATTGAGGAGTTTAATTCTAATGTGGCACATCTCTCGTGTTCCCCAATCACCTCCTTTAATCTGTGTTAACATGATTTAAGTCTGTCTGCTGGGGCCGTGCTCTAGTCTCATTCCATCACCTTCTCCTTAGATGTCCTTTTTCCTTTGTCTCCACAGTGTCTTTCTCCGAGGCTTGCAAAAATGCGACACTGATGATGATGTTGCCATGTGCTTTATCAAGCATGAAGCAGAGTTTAATAAGTACATCCAGTACCTGGTGGGGAGAGTACAGGCTGAGTCAATTGTTGTCAGCAAAGCTGTCCAGGATTTCTACAAGGTAAACGATAGCCAAAGTACCTGCAGAACATGCATCCTATAATTCATTTCATCAAGAAGCGTAGTAATTAATCACAAATGTGATCCTGAAAAGGATTTTTTTTGATGAGAAATCTTCCCTAAATATAATAATTTTGTGTTCACAGTCTAGCTTTTTCTGGTGGGTACAATGAATATGGGAACATGTTTACATATGCTTATGTATTTATGAATATTATAAGAAGTATACAGGTATGAATGTGGCTGTGATTATGCAGTTGTAATTAAGGGATATTTTAAGGACAAGCACATTATAAAACCGAGCAAACTCACATAAATCAGAAGGATAGATATGCAAATCCTTTTTCTCTGCTCCAAGATGGGAGTTCACTAGTGAAAACACACACACAGTGCTCCAGATCCATGCATGTTTGTGGATCCCCTGAGCAGCAAGCATTGCCCTTCTGTCTATCCAATACCCATGTCCAGATCCTCAGGGCTTTTACCTTCTCCATGTGCCTCCTGCTCAGCACCTGGTCCAGCTTTATGCTTGCTAGAAAACACATGCATGCATTCACACTCACCACACATTCACAGATCCTTTGTATTACCAGCACAAGTTCCCAGCCTCCCTGATGCCCAGACCTGGACCCTGGGTCCTGTATTTGCATCTAGTCCAGCTTGAAGCTTGCTGGTGAATTTCACACATTTGCACCCACGCACACCAGATCAGTGGGAAAGGATAAGCATCCAGCTAAGTGCCAGACATCCCAGCACATGGATCCTGTGACCTGTGCTTCTCATTCCGGGTGCTTGCTGGCAATGCAAACACACAGACCACCCTTGACTGAAGTCTGGCACCAGTTTCTGGTACTGAATTCACTCACTCCTGCCTTCCCACCTGCTGAAAGCACTCATCTTTCACATCACACCATCTAGTTCTGCAAGCTTTGGATCACATATTCCCAGTGTCAATCCTGCACTGGAAAAGCAGAAAAATTCAGAATTTCAGCCTTCTTGCAGTGTAAAATGATAACTAGCTGAGAAAAGATGGAAGAGGGCTAGAGGTGTCCAAAATATGTAGTAGTAAGGTTTGGTAGAGCTATCCAACTTTGGCTTTTTGGTCTAGCATCATATGAGTATTTTCCAGGGGGTAATCTTTTCCACTGTTCTTTATGACAACCTTTCCTCATTTTTCTATGTGTTTTTTCAGAGATACACAGATGAAATTTTAACTAATGAAGATCCCTCACAGCCACTTATCCCACCACTGCAGCACTACCTGGAAAAACCCATAACCAGAATCCAGCAGTATCAGACTATAATCAAGGTGAAGACCTTTTGTTACACGTGTATATCTGATAGGTTTATGTTCTGGTTTGTGCACCTTGTGTAGAAAAAGGCTTCATTTTTATTTCATATTTCTTGGCTTTCTTCTGGTGCAGCTGCAATTGAAAGCTGCTTGAGTAAGAAAGACAGTAATCATTGCCAGTGATAGTGCTGTCTAGTTTTTCAAATGTAAAACCAGATAGAGGTTCATGGCCTCCAACCCCATAAAGGTTAGCAAGCTTTGTCTGAGTAATTTTTAAATATATGCATATACATGTATAAAAATATATGCCTGTTTACATATGTCTATGAATACATGTATGTCTATATCCATGACAAGTATGAATTTGCTTCACACACAGTAATAGTAATGTATGAGTAATAGGTATGTTATAAAAATAAGTAGTTTCCAATATCTAAGACATTGACTTGCCACTTCATTTCCTTTTGGTTTATACTGATATTATAGTAAGATGAAATTTTTGTTTTCTGAAAAGTTTTTCTTCATTCTGCCATCCTGAAATGTTTCATCTTCCAAGGTTTCATCTGTCCTATTATCTCAGGTTCTAACCTAGGCCACAAACAAGCATTTAAAAGTAGCTTTTCAAATAGTAATTTTCATGGGAAACAGAGCTAGGATATCCAGGAAGAAGACATTCATGTCAACGTATTTCTGTATTCTAGTGTTACCTAAGTAAGACATTTGAATAGTTCAAAGTACATTAACTTTCTAATTTTGAGCACATGCCTGCACACAAACACCAACATTTTTAATGGCCTCTTGGAAGAGAGAACAAGCATGGGCACTTTCCATGACTTTTGAGCTAAAAGAGAGGAACAGGAACAAATGAGAGAAGAGCGAGATAACTGCCATGTTGTATTTTTTCCAACCTCTCTTTATTAATCTAGTATAGACTTTTCATTTAGCACTGCCAACTGCCACATTGCTTGCCTCCTGGTATCATCAGGGTAAGCACCAGAGAAATGCAATGGATACATTTAGGATAGTTTTGGAGGTTTTTTGGTTCTCAGTCCCTGAAACATATCCGGTAGTTGCTTCAACTTTGACTAATATCAGCTGATATGAGGAAAAGCCAGGCTGATTAGTAATTAAGGCCACAGAATGGGTAGGAAAGAAGAGACTTCAGTAGCTAAGCAGCACATGGTGAAAGAATGGGGTAAAAGTTGCTCAGATGAAAGATCTGGAACAGATATGGAGAAACTCAATGAAATTTATTCTTTTTTCTGACTGCCTGGTAACATTTTCATATTCATCTACAGGAATTAATCCGAAACAAAGCAAGAAACAGCCAAAACTGCACTTTGCTGGAGCAGGCTTATGCCATCGTGTCTGCACTCACTCGAAGAGCAGAAAACAATCTCCATGTCTCCCTCATTGAGAATTATCCAGGCACCCTGGAAAGCCTTGGTGAACCCATCCGACAGGTAACTGGAATTTCTCAGCTGGTGTTAATGCTATGCAAGCCCTCACTAGCTTCTAAGTAGTGTTAGACCCTACAAGAAACTCCTTTAGAAATCATATCTGAAAGACAGTACTGGCTTATCGCCTTTTTTACTGTGCAAAGAGATGGGTGTCCTGGCTTGGTTAAGGTTTGAAGCACAAGAGCATAAATACTTAGAGAGCATTTCACACACAATGTAGTTACTTGCCTTTCCAGCCCACTCATCAAACAGGAGAAGATTTCTTCTGAGCCCCCATATTACTTTACAGCATTTTACTTTTTGCCTCCTCCTCTCTTATTATTGGCAGCCTACGTGGGCCAGTTCCTGAAATTACCAGCATCAGTGGGTTTTTCCTGTTTATTCCTCAGGTGTTACTTGCTGAGCCTTTTCAGTCTACATGGTTTCAAATTTACACAATTCTTTTGCAGAGCCTAGTTTGCTGGGCTAGTCAGTACAAGGTAGCATAGCATGTGCTGCATGTGCTCTGTCTGAAAACATCACATGAACTTATGGATGTTCTCCCAAGCTGTTCATATCTTTAAGAGACTTGCGTGCTTCTTCAGGTCTTTGTCCTGAAATGGATGTATGGTCTGGGAGGACAGAGGAAAGAAAACCCTGCTATCAGGACATTAGTCCTGTTCCTTTGTAGACTTACTATGTCATGCTGGCCAAGTCATTTACTCTGCCTGTTTGTATCCCAAGTCTCCCATTGGAATCACAGTGTATTGCTGAGTGGAGTTGTGAGGCTAAATTATAGTGATTCTCTGGTGGGCATTCATCTATCCACATTTAGACATCCAAAAAAGAGTCCAATCCCACCCCATGAGTGCTTACTTCTCCCTAATGATGTCAAGGGGAAACCCACGTCACTAACTGGGTTGTATATGTCTGATGGTGTGTAGCATGAATGTCCTTCTCTGGTGAAGGAGAACAAGTGAGCATACAAAGCGTCCGCCTAACACACAAAAGACAATTTTCATTAGTATTTCCATTTTCAAGAGTGTGCCTACCTAACAGGAGCTCTGTGTTTTTCTGGCAACAAATAATACCATTCAAAGGACAACATAATGACAAGTACTGTGTGCGCCCCTGCTGGTGCTGCCAGTCTGATGTATCACCTTTAGCATTAGAAGCAATCAGCTGTGCTGCAATAAAACAGAGGCACATAAGGTGATGATATAACAGTAAACATTTGCTATCTGTTCACCGAAAAATGATGGTGAGACATCATTGTGATAATTATTCCAGGTTTATTGCTGTGTGTGCTTCCTTCTTTTTCCTATCAGGGCCACTTCATTGTGTGGGAAGGAGCTCCAGGAGCTAGAATGGCCTGGAAAGGACACAAAAGACATGTCTTCCTCTTCAAAAACTACATTGTGATCTGCAAACCAAAACGGGACACAAGGACAGACACCTACAGTTACATCTTCAAGAACATCATGAAGGTCTGATCATTTTATCCTCACCTAGAGCATTTCTCTGTCATTTTGAACTGCGTGCTTATATCCAGTTTGGACATTTTACTATTCTTTTAAGCTATTCTTTTGTTTCCAAAAGTATTTGAAGCACAAGTAAAATCAATGTCTATCCCAAAATCTCTCTTTTATACCTGTCAGAAACATGTCAGAAACTATCAGAAGCATGGGTGGAGTTTTACAGTGCAACAATGAGATTACATGTACACGTGTTTATTCATCTCTGTTGCCTCATTGAGCTAATTGCATAAGTATGAAATATTCGTGTGAATTTTTCTGTCTATAGTATTTGCTGGCATTTGTATATCTTTGGTCTTGGCAGACTGTAACGTTGATAATAAACCGGTGGAAATGCTGTTTTAGTCATAAACTAATTCCTACTGATTCTCTCTGTGGGTTATGTCTTTTGCTGACGCTAATTCCTGTTTAAAAAAGAAAAACTGAGAGGATTTGACCAGCTCGCCTTCGAACATTCAAGGCTTAGTTTAAAAATGCAGGAAACTGTAGAAAGAGTTTTCCCAAGGCAGTAGATGCTTAAC